>JACMIJ010000604.1:0-17295 GCA_014805365.1 Koerneria luziae
GGGTAGCTATACTTGTAAGATGCACACTCATCCTAGTACAAAATGAATGTCATTGAGAGGCAGTATTTTGGCAAATAGAAAAAACAGTTACAGGTGAATGGTAGAAGCATAAGTTATTATAGTTCAATGTCTCCAGAAGAAAGAATGGAATACCGTTATGAAGATCAAAATCGTATCTTCTTCTAGAAGCTGGTTCTTGAAACTGGCACCATTTATGGCAAAAATTATCAATGGCACGAATGGTCCCAAAAAAATAATGGCACCATTTTGTGAGTTATGGAAAGGTTAAAATGAGCAAAGGAGAAGAAACACTAAGAAGCATCGTCGGCTGGCACACACAAATTGTAGCCACGGCGCATATATTAGCCGGTGGATGGAGAAAACCTCGGAAATTAATTAATTAATGAGGCACTGAGTTGTTTCCAATGGTGATCTGTACAAGAAGATCGAATCCGGAGGCGGAGTGCTAATCCTACAACAACCGGGTGGACCCCATTTGAGCCATTTTGCATTTGCGCCAAGCGATCTAGTAGTTCCATTTTGGTTTCTACAAAGCTAAGATTCTTATCGTTAGTGCACTCTGCTGACCATAGCCTCTGAACGGCATAACACAAGAATTCCGAAAAAAATATGTTTTCAATGGAGATAACAACAGTTGGCGCAAATGGGAATGGCACAAATGGGGTCGAACCCAACAATCACACTTTGAATCTTGGAAAGCCTGGATACCACCGTTATTCTTTCCAATAAACTTTCTCCAATTAAAAATACCGTAACTATCAGCAGCATTACAAAACTAACAATCAGATCAAGAACATGATCAGTGTGAAGAAGAGTGCAAAAATGAAGAAGAAAAACTAAAATAGAGAAAAAAACTTCTATAAGAAAACGTAATACATAGTAGTTATCCAAAACATGCAAACGCAAAAAAGGCGGGAATGACATATTTCTGCTTTTTGCTAGCACGAATATCTAATTACTGCAACATAATCAAGCGAAAGAGAGGGTGGATACTACTATGCATTTGCACTACCGTAAGCGTATCATTAACGTTGTTTGAGCGCTCATTTACTAACAACATTTGTGTCATACATCGACATGTCACGTTGTCATAGTTCAAAAAAGGGGTGACCTTCTAGTGTAAGCCGCCAGAAACAAAATAGCTATTGAAAACTTAGGTTCACAAGCGGGGTGCTTCCAATGCTAAAGTGTCCCAACCCAACCTTACAATTAGCAATATTTTGTAGATGTATGGTTTCTGTCAAGAAAGCGAACCATAGAAAAACTACAGTATCATGCCCTTGTACACATCAGTCAGCAATCTATTCGTGCCAAGAAGACCGAATTAACTCAAAGCCATAAATAAGACTCGAAAAGACAAAAGCCACTGAAATCCAAAAGAAGACGAATGAGAGAATTGTATTCATCATAAAAAAGGGGAAGAAGGAGGAGAGAGAGAGTGAATGAATAGAAAAGTCGAGTGAAGGAGAAAACACGGCGTGATGAGAAATTCGCCAGCTCCGAATTGAGTTATAGGATAAAATAAAAGCCGAGAAACTTCTCAGAGCAGAAGCATGTTGAAAAGATCATGAGCAGCACGAAAACGTGTTGCGCCGAAAATAACCCGAATTTGATCAAGAAAGCACATAAACCCGAATCCCTTCGTTGTTCATCCCTATGTATGATTGTCCATAGAAGAACAAACACAAATGGAATCAGTATATCCTCACAATGATCCATTTTCGGGTCACTACTAGATCATAACATGGTTAAAGTCTCGGATGTGATAGAGACGATCTAGTTTCAAAAACGTAATGTTAAGAAAACTTTCAATTATTCATTAATCTTTGTTTGAAATATTAACAAACAAAAAAAACTAAAGTACCGGAAGCCAGGAGATCCAGAATGAGCATGCGATTGAAGTTGACACCCGCAATCGATCCAAAGTATGGATCGTACAATGCAACGGACGACGAACGACGGATTCTGAAACAATAAATAGTAACATGGATCCGAATATCTTACAATTAGTATCAAGATTATTTCAAAACCTTATTCGCCTAATAAGCGTCACCTCATGACCACGAATTGACTCACAATGAAACACTACATAAGAGGGATGCAAACAAAAAGTTTGAAGATTTTTTTTTGAAAACTGGTCATATTTGCTCCACACACTGAATATAGAAATTGCCCTGATCATGTATCAGACATGGCCAAAGTGATCAAATCTAGTTTTTTGAACATTTTATTCAAACTCCTCTTATATGCGGTGGCATCACTGCGTTCACGATGTCGTTCTTATTGTCTACATTCTCACCAAAGGCTAATCTTGATGGATTTGTCCATATACATTACATCACTTTTACTGACCTCCGTTTTTTCCTCGTATCCTCCTCGACGTGGCGCGCATCTGGTGCGGCGCCAACGAACAGTCGCCATTGCATGTTCAATGTGACCAGACCCGATTCCACTTCTAGACTCAAGTATATTGAGCGTGCACTTATATTGTATAATAGTTAGTGTTATATTCCTTTTGCTAACATCTACTGTAATAAAAGAAATGCTCTCATATTATCTATCTATCGTATCTCTTGCAAAAGTCCAGCAGAACTATGAAAAACAAATTTGTCTCATCAAACAACAAAGCCTTGTTGTCTACGTTTCAAAGAACCCGCGATTAATGTATATATCTTGCTTCACAACGTTCTGAACCCCACAATTACCGCCACCAGCCTTACCAGGAGAATAGTGCATGGCCTTGGTTCCATCCAAGGAGAGCGTGAGATTGGCCTGTGATCGGTACATCTTCAGTGTGTGCCACTTGCTGTCATCGACCCTTCGATGGTACAACTCCACGTGATGAGTCAGATCGCCCAGATTATACTTGGCTTGGAGGACGCCACGATCCTGGAATACGGTATGTTTTATCGAGAATGGAGAAATGTGTAAACAATCTTTGTCCCTTATTATACAAATCTTTGTAAACTATATGATTTTAAAAAAAATAATGTTGATAACATACGCATAATCACAGCGTGGTGACGCAACAGAGCTCAAACGAAAAGTACAGTTTGTAAACAACGCGAAAAGACTGCAAATTAATAAACCTCTTCATTAGGAGAATTTAACAGACAGCGAAACATCAAACATACGAGAAACACAACGAGGAAGTCCATGTCGGCCATACATTGCACGGAGAAGAGCACACCCGACTTGGCACTCGTCTTGAACGACATCACCAAAATATCCTCAAACAACACACGTCAGTTACCAAAACAGCTACCATATGCATAGTAACCGGTTGTTAGCAGCATTTAACCTTACAGGTGTGTGGGACCAAAAACTTGGGCAGCAGGATATTGAGAATGGGGTGAGCTCTAGACATCGAATACAGTTCATTCTCCGCTCTGACACTTTTATGCTCACAATAACTTCTATCTCACATAGAAATTACCCATTACAATATATGCCTGTAAGCAGCAGATTGAGAACAGTTCAAAGTAAAGCAACGTTTAAAGGACTCTCAAACTGTTGAACGACGGTAACAGCCTTGTACAGTATACCTTCTTGGTGCTCGGTCTCGCGCCCTTTGCGTACTCATAATAAATAGCCGATGGTGTCGGAGGGAACTCGTAGGTCGTACCAACTGAAACGATTGGTGAATTGTAGGAACACAAATAGGTATAAGCGCAACAATAAAGCAGGGCGTTTCCTGCACCATCCTAGAAATAAGAGGTTCGCTAAGCGAGGGGGACTTTGCTTTGATTTAGCTGACCGTCGTAATGGGCAAAAATGATACTGATATAAAGCCAAGCAGATTTACGTTGCAATTTTAACAAAAGTATCGCAAGGCATTACAAAATTTGTTATAATTATAGAAAAGTAGCGTTTCAGGCGAAACATGGCAGTTCTGACCTTGTTGACACCTAGTGCCAGAATGTCCAGTCAAGGAACAGTCGCATCTGATGCTGCTCCACTGTTGAATACATCTGCCGCCATGCGAACAGGCCGACGGTGAACAACGTGCGGTTGGTCCTGAACGGAAAACTGCATACGGTAATAAAACGGCAGACTGTAACCAAAGCAACTACAATAGAATTGGAAAAAAACTGAAGATGCAATTTCTACAGTGAACGACGAGGGAGCGAATTGCAGTTGTGCAGGGTATGATAAGATGCCATGAAGAATGGGAAAGAACTGTTGTGGTAACAAATACGTTGATAATCATATGTTAACAAGCAATGAAAGTTGTAAGCTTGCAACTTGCGCATAGCAGAAATATGATCGTTAACGCTACCTCATGCCAACATGCATCGACAACTATTGATAAGACCGAGGCATCCCCTTTTGGGATTCCTTGTCATTGGAAGCACCCCCCCCCTGTTACCCTGAATTTTCAATTTGGCGTCTTATACTATCCGGTTACCCCATTTTCAAAATATGTGAACGTAACATGTCGATGCGGCCCGGCTCCCTCGGTTACCGCCCCGCAGGCTATGAAGCCTTGATTCGGAGGACTAAAAGAATTTTAAAAAAAAGACTAAACATGTCGATGTACACATGCCAAATGCTGTTATTCATGCGAATAAAACAAAGGAGGATAGTTGACAAAGGTGTTTTTCTACTGCAGATCATGTGCATAAATATCGTCATAACATATCGGCTACGGTTTGCCAATTCTTTTACCCAGTGTTCTGTTGAACTTTCTGTGATTCTGCTTCCTGAGCTTGCCTTTCTGTTTCGGGTCTAAAATCACAATGACTGGATAGTGTCGAGGAACTTAAAGAGAAGGAAAGTGACTACTTGACAAAAAATACATTCTTTTAGCAGAAGTGAAACGCAGAAGAAATGTACATCTTGAAATTTAACGTTCTATGCTGAAAATGTGCAGCGTTGTTGCACCAGCGTGTAAATCCAAGAAAAAACCTGGAAGTTGATCAGTAATTCAAAAATAGCCAATTTCTGCAACGTACCTTGGCATACAACGATACTTCTACTTGCACCATGAATAATATTTGAGGAGAATGTCACATGTGAACATGTCCGAACATTTCTAACTGTAAGACATGTAAGACATGTTTTCTAATTGTAACATTTCTAAGCTTTCCAGTACATGTCGTTCTTGGACACCAACCCGGACATCCTCTGGCCACATTATGCGATTCCTCTGCCTGTTCGAATACATCCACAGCCTCATCATTGATGTGCAGACCACCCAGACAGCCGCGGAAGGACGGGACACCCGCCAGGCGAGACGGCGATGGCAGCGAAGGAGGCACTGAGGCTGAAAGGAGACAGCAAAATGTCGGTACACAACACCAATCTAAAACAGCAAGTCTACCGTACCACCCCGTCGTCCCTACAATTAGAAAGTTCTACAGAATCTAGAATAACGAAAAAACGTTGAGTAAACAGTCATACCAATGACAACATTCCCGACAAGTTTCATCGGTTCCCTCTTTGGTGGCTGAAGGAGCACCGTCGTATTGTCGACCATCAGCAAGTGTTCGAATGATTTCGGATCCTGAACAGAACTTGTAGTACTAACAGCTCGGCAACTAGTCAAACAAGATACGTTAGAAAACTTGTAAAATGAGCATAACGTAGAAATCACACATGTATCATAAGTGGAGCAATATACAAATCCCATCACAAGGTCTGCGACAAAAGGGAAACGCCATTCTAATGAATGCACGTATGATTTAATGAATCGCTGAGCAATTGGACTAATTACGGCCATTCCGGGAACAACGCGCTGCGCCGCATTCGGCAAAGACCTTGCATGGCCTACCAAAAAAGCTCGCAAGGAAACTATGAAAAACAGCGTCAATGAAACATTTTCATGTTTTTGGTATAACCAGAAAACATTGGATAACTCTCTCTCTCTCTCTAGAAAACAAGAGAGTATGTTCTAACAGGGAAGCGAATGCAACTTCCTACACTCCCTTGTCTGGGTTTATCGGTTTGATACAAGTCACTCTGTGATCGCGATACCCAGGCATTGTGAGCGGATAAGGCGCCTCAATGTGCGCTTGGCCAACCATCTAGGCCGTCCGAGTTTGGTTTGTTTTGGGTTATGTTCTAATACATGTCGGTTTCATGCTTCTGAACAACATAAGCTGCATTCGAATCTCAATAAGCTTTGTGCTTCCAGCTTCTCCTAAAACAAAGCATATCGCTGTTCCAATCGTTGTTCCATGAGCTCAATTATCAACTATCCGGCAATGACTCAATTA
Source organism: Koerneria luziae (assembly GCA_014805365.1). NCBI lineage: Eukaryota > Metazoa > Nematoda > Chromadorea > Rhabditida > Neodiplogasteridae > Koerneria > Koerneria luziae. The sequence continues at coordinate 6,240 of JACMIJ010000604.1, forward strand.
TCAACTACCGTACCTGATACAAAACGACGGAATGCCATCGCATATCACTGATGTGCTTGTGATTCGGCAGTTGCGGCGAGACAACTACCCGTTCCTCCGATCCGGATCGAAATGTGTAGCGGACACTGAATATACGGAACTGCCTTGTTATCAGAGAACATTGTTCCTTAGATAATGAAACATGGATTACAACTGTATTTGTTAAGACTCAGCAAATACAGTTATGATCCCACTGCAGACCGGTGGTGCAATCCTAATGTTTGTAGCAAAAAATACAAAATCTGTGTCAAGACTTATTACAGTAAGTTATAAAGTTAGTTAACACACCGTCCATTGTGCACCTCCAGAGAGAACGAGTCGTCGAGGGCATCTTCGGATACGGTAGCGACCAGGAGAGCGTGCCGAATCAGGGTTTGGAATTTGAATGACAGCCGGAACGGACCGCGATGATGACGATTCGAGAGCTAAAAAAGACGGTTGTATAACAACCAATGTAAATAGCAAATTCAAGTGTACGTTGTACACCATAAAAGATAAGGCTGACTCAAAATAACCTATCGGATATCATGTACAGCAAGATTTACAAGTAATCGCACAGGATTAGCGGAATGTAAAAAAAACACTAATTGTAAGTTTTTGTGCGGTAGCCAACTCCAGTGTCGTCAATCGCAATACAATAAGCGATTTCAAAGAATATTTGGTCTTTGTAAATGTCTTCGAATAAGATGATGATTACAACTTTTAAAAAGGTTAAAAAAGAAGTGGCAATGTCAACATACAAAGATCGACTCACCCATGAATGTGGAAGTACAGCGAAACCTGTCGAATTCGAGAACGACATCGACGTTGGCTTATTCTTTCTGTAAGTAACGAAAATAAGTTACCAACGATTTCAAGATACTTTTGAATAACAAGTAAAAAGTAACAGAAGAGGATCATTCATAACAATTGATTTATTCAATAACTTACTTTAAAGATCTCTCACAAAAAAGAGCACAAGAGCTATAACAATAGACTTATTACTCTTACAACCCCAATACTGAAAGCTCAACCATTCACCTCTTCAAACAACAGAATACGAAACTTCAGACCTCAAAAACCAACTACCACTAAAAACAAACTATTTTATAGCTCTCAAATGAAACTCCAGGTCACCCGTACTCCAGATCCGAAAAAAAAACAAGGGGGCAAATGAACAAATGCCCTAAATGGGGCGTTGTCAGCACGCATTGCATTATTTCATTGCCCTTTCGACCTTCTAACCTCGCTGGCCCAGCAGCATGCAATTTGCCATCTCATCCGCACTTATGTTCAACAACATGCACGAGTTGAGAAGGTGCAGAATAAGTGCTGGAACTTTCTCGACATCTCTACAATTCAGAAAAAACACGAGCAGTGAAGATCAACGTAGAACAAGCTATTTCACATAGGGGCAGACTAGAGATGGAAACGGGAAGGTGGAAAAGTGCTTATATGTTTATGTAAAACACCTAGCACAAATCATCAAGAGAGGAACCAGAACATGTGCATAGCATTATTGCCATAGATTTGGTGTCTTAGGAACAACAGACCTGTGTTATTAATAACGGTGGGGCACCCCGCTTTGGGATACCTTAACATTTTAGGCACACCGTTAAGGAACCTAATATTTGCAACAGGTATCCCGTTTCTGGCATCTTGCATTAGACTACGTATTCAAACTATAATAATGAGAACGTGACATGTGATTGTATAGCACTTACATATTCCTCTGATCCTTCCCGTTTTCCCGCACGAATGCTGCCCGTCCGCCTTCCTTCTTTACCTTCTCCAGCATATCGTAATCGTTCAACGTTACTGTATACAACTGAAAAAAATTTTAATGATGATGAACAATTGTCAATTAACTTTCACAAAAATTTTATACGATCTTCTTGAAACACAAGAAAACTTGTGGATAGCACAGGAAGGCTCGAACAGCGCTGAACTTAAAAGCTCCATTACAAGACAGAGACGTTTCGGTAAAAGTATGTGAAAACAATGAAATGACATCATTGCAGCATACACGGCCGAAAGTTTGACATAAACTGCTCGCAAACCAAGACGGTGTCTATCTTTATGATATTCGCCCTAATTGTAAGATAGAAAATAATAGCAATCGAGCGACACACCTTTCCCTTGAATCCATCGTCCTCGCCTTTCTTGCTGAACGACTGCAATGATTGTCCGGCTGCCAACTCGTCCATGTTCAGGACCAGATTGTCCGCCTGGATGTAATCTGAAACAGTCCACTGTTGGAATGAACACAGAACGCAATATGCGTTTCGTTATAAATTATCTCAAGTTAGAAACTGATGCTGAAGTACGAATTCGACGGAACATCTGCAAAATATTACCATCAGCTTGTATAAGTATGTTTTGCAATGCTTATTGTTAGTAAACCTGTCGTGCCTATTAACGAAAATAGTGTTCGTTTAATTCCTTAACGCAATAGGAACTAAGAAAATGCTTGGAAAGAGGTTTATATTGGAGAAGAAACTTACGACTGCTCATCCATTTGCCGTCCAGATACAGAAGCACCCGCTCACCGCGTCGTTTCACCCGAGCCGTGTGCATGTGATTGTCATTCAGATTACGACCCCAGGTGAACGACTGAAATCGTTGCACGAATAGCTTGGTGCGAAGGACTTACAGTTACCAGATAAGGAATATATCCGATATGAAAAACGTTATTGCCGATTACTTAAGCGTTCGCATAAGCGGAACGAATAAATTGCTACGCTTCATTTGTGGATGCCACAACAGAAATGAGGAAAACTACTTTGCTAGCATAAAGAGTAAGTAAACAGTGTAAAAAAAAAAGCACGAACCGTTCTTCCACCACCAAAATCGATGTTGAACTCGAGTTCGCCGCCTTGGAGGGCGATATGCAGACGGGCGGTCGAATTCGACATGCACCGCGTGTCGAGCAGCGTTCCGCGAGAGAACTCCGTCTACAACAAAAATGTCTGCGCTCATGATACATGATAATTTCAAACGTTAACGCAACGTTAACACAATTTTACATAAAGTATGTTAGGCCATGACGAGTTAGAGTAAAATGAGTAGTAAGCATCTAAAGTACAGAAAATCGCGAACCCGAAATCGTAACTCGATGGATTCGGCTTCTGTGGAGAACGTGGTCGGGAGTGTGAGAAGGATCGGGGATTCTCCGTCGATGTCGACTGGTACTGGATCTATAAAAGGGTCATATTGTAAGATTAAAAAATTGTTCAAAAATAAGTTATCATAAATTTGGCCTAGCCATTGGATTTTATTTCCTACTTGAAACCAAACCGCACTAAAATTAGCAATAAGCAACTGTCAAACCAGCTCACAACTACCTTGACAATGATCCTACCAACGTCAATCGAATGAACATACCGATATTGCACGTCGGTCCGTCCATATTTGTATTGCCGCAGTCGCATCGAAAGTTGTTGTGCGAATTCTCGCATCGACCAAAGTTGTGGCACGGATTGGAAGCGCAAAAATCGGTGGCAGGAGATCCAGATGGACAACCAACAGATATACCTGAAACAATGTCAATAATAAACGCAGTACGCAACGTTAAGAAACGTAGTTGCGTCACATTTCTCTTCATAACGTTAAGAAAAACGGAAAAAGAGGGGTTTAACAAACTTTCAGAGTAGCACAAAAATGGATTGAACAAAATGGTCAAAAATCTGGCGCAAAAACCCCAAATGCCACTTATAAAATATAAATAGAAATCATTAAAACGTTTTAAAGCAAAAATCGAAGAATTCCTCGGAGCTGCAAAACAGCAATCAATACATTCCGTAAACACCGGAACTCACACTCATGTACGGAACGAATTATTTTGCTGTGACTTGATTACAGTAGTAAATAAATTAACGTTGTGTACCCGTTGCGTTTTGCTGTTCAAAAGCGGTGGCAATTTTGCTCGTGATGCCGTTCACTCGAATGTTCTTGATGCAACCGACAAATCCTCGCCGAAGGGAGATCGACCAAACAGCAGATGGATATCGACGACCGGGAGGGACGCCACCAAGGTAGATCGGATCATCTGCAAGGAAACAGTATAGGAACGAGTTGAGAATGCTATAACAGCTTGTCGATTCAATCACTTCATACAATTAGAGCTACGTTAATCTTGTTGTTAGTGTCTGAAAGTTTCGAGCTCTACTAAAAGAGTGTGATGCATTCAAAATTACTGGATTCGAACCTTTTAAAGATGTAAATATGAAATTGTCAAAGTTAAATTCTTCTATTATATGCGGGAATGATGTAAGGAAAAAGAAGAAATTATTCTATTATACATATATAGAAGGCTCTTATCGACTTAGTTGACATTTCGACGGTGTGCATTCCCAGCCGCACCATGGAAGAGCATCTATGCAGTTCAGACTTTAACTTAACTTGATGTAAACCTGAATATCAGATACAATCGTTACCGATAATGAGATTCGCCGATACTCCGGGTGTGCTGAAGTCGGTTTTGATGGAATCGACAACGACGTATCCACTCCGTCCATTTCTCTCCATCTGCATGGAATGCCATACACCATCGGACATACGATGAGCGGTGGTCTGAAGCAACAGGCAAATGATAGACGATGGTCCGGCTTATTTTTTGCTCCTTTGGTTATTTTTTTTGGTCTGCTTATAATGGTGCATACTGTTCAATATACACGTACTGTTAGTACTACTTGTAAGAAGTGATCCAATCAAGGTTGTTCAAGACGATCAGAAACGGCAATATTGTATTCAGAAATCATGTTATTCCAAAAATATACACACCGGCAAAAAGCTGTAAAGAAGTTTCAGCTAATGAACATAAACCTATTATAATAAATCCTTCCAGTCTTGCGAACTTTGGCCTTCCATTAGACACGAACCGACTTACTGTGTTTAGCCGGCGGCATCAATAAACAGTAATGTTACCTGCAAGCGAATGCTCCCCGATCCGAGATTGATAACAAAGAACAGATGGCCATCGACGAGTTCGAATGCCACGTAATCAGAATCAGATGGAGAACCGTGGAACAGAATCAGACCGTCGCTGTCGTACGTGCGAAAGTGAAAAGCTGTAAGGGCACATAGAAATACCGTATTCTCGCAACATATCTCATATGTTCCTCTTCCTAATTGTAAGAATCTAAGGATTCTCCTAAGAACGCAAGTTTGTAGTAGATCTGTAGCTCCTCACCAGTCGTCAGCAGTTTCAATGAATTTCATGCAAAGCGTTTTATGCGTGACGTCTGTTACTAACAATAAGATTCGATGTTCTTCATACAGTAAGAGTGGATGAGAAGTGTGCATACATAATGTTCCACTGGCCATCGCATCCCATTTCGGCAGTGTGACATAGGTGGCACGGTGACCGAAGGAGAGAACGTCGGGAGGAAGAATCGGGTCCCGGCACGAAAAGGACAATTCTCCTCCTGGAAGAAGCAGCACTTGTGTAAACTAACATTATATGCCAATAACAAATTCAAATACACAGTTGGCTTTAAAATAAAAATGGCGCTACAATCACACGTGTGCGTAAGTGTACCATAAATATGTAACTGTAGAAATACAATAGGTGTATGCAAATCTTTTGCTTTACAGGTTTTAGCAGTAATTCGATTCAATCTTGAGCAAGCGGAAATGGCACTAATAGCAAACTCTCACCGGTACGTATTATTGAGTGGCCAAAACCACGATCAGACAAGTCGATGAGATTCATTAGAATGGAGTCGGCTGTGTACAACACCTGAATGAAAATTTTACTTATTGTTAGATTGTTTTCTAAAGAAACAGTATTTTCGTCATCAACACTTTCCCACATCCGTACCACGTTCTTGGAAGCAACACTTTGTTTAACTTACAAATCGTGAGACTTGTTATTATCAATCGAAACATGTTACAGGCAGTGTCTCACTATCACATAGGTTGACACAGTTACTGACTGTTGAAAAGAACCAACCGTTTTGAAGCAGCCACGAAACGGCAGTCGATTGACTTGTTGTGCGGTCTTATCTTTCGGAATGGCTCCCAGATAGGCGAACGAATGCGCGATCCAATCCGTCTCTGGCGCATACTGTCGAATCTCGTCCCTCCTTCCGTCCACCTTTAGAATCATCTAAAGGGACACGATCAGAAATGGTTAGACGAAAACGAAGAGAACTACAAGTGAGAGCAAACCCATCTCCTTTTCTGTGCATTCCATTTTTGGGTACTCACAGAAAATTCATTTGAGCGTTTAGAACTCTTTAATGTTGGAGTGTTTATAACACTCATTTTGCTACTTAAAACTGAAGAATATTAGTGTTTTAAACACTCCATTACTATTGGGGCTTTTAAATAAGAAATCGTAGAACAACGCACAGAAAGGAGAATTGGGATGCAATCGCTAGAATCAACGCAAGGCATCGCTTTTTCTGACAATGAGATCATCAGAAGGATGATGCCTTGCGTTCAATGTGTTAGCAAAACCGTTCTGAAAACAAACAAAAATATTTTCTGGTGTAAGAAAAAGCATTCCTCCACGCTTATGTGATGTGCTTGGAGCTCACTGCACTGCTTGCTTTACTAGATTTCAAAACCATTATCGTGTGTTAGGAAGATACCTATGTTTGTAAGTGAAATAGCCAAACATTGTTTTCTGAACATAGATCATAAGTTAGCTCGTGCAGGAAACATAAGAATGACTAGTTCGTGATAAAGATTAACCAACATGGACAACAGTGCAAAACAAAAAGCAAAACAAAAAAAATAAACAAAGGAAATAGGAAATGTAACTAAACGTCAGTGGGAGAAGAAACAGCAAAAAAGAGTCTACGGAAGAAACTCTTTGAGCATGTTCATAACAATTCAGCCAGTAATATTCACTTAATATAAGTCTTTGAACTTGCAAAAAGTAATAAAAGCCAGGCATATGTTAAAAAAAACTCTTTGAAACAGCCAAAGAATGCAAAATAAAAAGAAGCTCAAATCGTTCCCATAGTCATGATCTTGCACGCAAAACTTACGTGTACTGCCGAAATTCGTTCCGAATGCTAAAGGGCGATGGTAATATGAACGAGTGGCTGACACTAACAATAAGAATAGTTTGGCCATAGTTTGGACAGAATGGTTTGGACAAATAAAGCTGAGCAGAAAGCTGCAGATGTGGAACGAGGACGTTAAATAAGCAGCTAACTTATTGTCAGCAAAGCCGTGTTTCGTTTTTTAAATATTGTGTTTAAAAACATTTTCAAAAACCTTTATTACTTTTCGAAATCTTATTTCTGGTCTCTAAGCTTCCCTCAAACAAACTGCTTTACAGTATTTTGCTTCCACCGGTCTACAGTATCCAATTTGCCAATATGAACAACGGTTTCACCCTCAAAAACAAAGAGATATGCTAATTTAAGACCGTTGGAAGTTTCAGTGTTACGACATAATGTGGCTTTACTCTGTGTACAATCTGTATAAGCTAAATGCATACTTGTAATACATATTGTTATATTAGCCATCCCCCCTACCATCTGGAGACTTCTCTCGAGGATGACAGTGTGCCATTGATCATCATCGAATCGCGCACTGGCTGCCGCATTGAACATCCGCACCATCCGAGGATCGCTTCCCGTGAACTTCGACGTGGCGATCACCGCGCCGTCGTCAATGGCAAGATGCACGTAGGACTGAACATAAAGTATCATAGAAGGACAGCAAAGATGTGCAAACAAAGATATTAGTGATAATAACAATAGAAGGAATGTCGACATCGGCATACATATTACACCATTATGCAGCTATCATATGACATCAATACATCTTTGTGCAATTTTGTACCGTTCTTTCTATTTGTTACAGCTTCTCCAATAGGAAGCTTGAAACATCCCTTGCGCGCATTAGAAGTACCTTTGGTGTTAGAGTACAATTCATACGAGAATGCCTTCCATATGCATACCGTACTCGTATTTCACTGTATGCAATAGAAACATTGACATTCATTACCATCGTAGATGTAACAATGACATACCGTATCATCACCAGCATAGAATAGCATAGCACTGCCATGGACGGTCTTGAACTGGAGTGTGATGTTCTCTCGCTTCACTCGTACAGTACCCGCAGGCGAATTCGACACATCGTATCCAACCCATTCCTGACCCGTAAATGACAATTCCGCATCTGGCTTCTCTGTAAGAAATCATATCGCCATGTATATTGCCTTATCCTGCTGCCTTATTTCATATATTGCACACGCTTCATTTCCCTAATTGTAAGTTTTTAAAGAAGTAGCATAGGCACTTTTTTTCGGTCTCGTTTCGGTCTCATATAGTCTTCACTTTGGTCTGAAACACACTAGATCCGAGGCCAGTCATGTGTTATTTTTCGATTATTGTGTCATATTTTGACCCTTCTAACCGACATAAAACACCCAATCGGCATTAAAAACACTAAATAGTCCACAGGAGTTCCAACCACGGTAGGGACAAGGCAATGGACCTCAAAAACCTGGGTGTCAAAAAGTGCCTATAACCCTTCTTTAAAGACAATAAACTGCTGGGCCGCCAACACTGCTGTAACAAGAAAGTTTGCTGTACCTATTACATCATAGAAGCAGCTATCTTTATTACATTCGTTGCATAAGTTCAATTACAAAAACAATACAAATCTAATGTATTACTCATGACTGTGCATACCCGTATCGCAGTTCTTCCCCTCATAGGCGCTCATCGTGCAGTCACACTTTGGTCCGTCGTTAGTGGAATAACATCGACCGCCATTTCGACATCCAAACATCTCCCTCGATGATACCTGAACAGTATGCTATATCTTTTGTCTTACACAAAGATAATTCTATCTGATGCACAAGAATAGAAAAAAAACGCGCACACGATGGAAGTGTATTGCCCTAATTGTAAGAACCATCAGCGTTAAGCCGTGATTTCTCTCTCCTCTCCCTGATCCTTTGTTTATTTAGTTTTTTTAAAATATATCTTACTCATACAAAGGCATCCATAGAGTTTTCACTGATATTGGATTCTTTCCTTTTTTGTAAGAAAGCAGTTCGCTTAACAACCGTACCCCGCTGGTCTTGCAATAGTCGTCCTCATTCTGGCGCACTCCAAAAGCGTCCAACAGTGTTGGTGCCGTCACTCCTTGTGGATGCAACCGGTAGATCAAATTGCGAATGTTGGCTGCCAGATGGGCGCTGTAACGGCGAAGCGGAGAGGAGAGAACAGGTAGCATGTGCAGGTCCTGAAACGGGGACTGTCAAACAAGCATTGCGCATGCCATCCATGTGAGACTTTATAATTACTGTATAAGTCTGAATTGTAACGATTCTGGAGCAGGCAGTAGAATATTGTGCATTGTACAACTACGAAGTATAGTATAATATATTATATATATGCAATTTGTGCATTGTATTATACAACTACGAAGTATTTTATGTATATATGTAACAAGCGGCTTCAATTTTCTGCTATCATATCTTCATTGTGAAACATACAAATAGGCGTTTGCCAACCGTACGTTGTATTCACACTAATTGTAAGTTCCTTTTCTCTTTTTCTCTTTCTCACTTCATATGTCTTGTTACTTTCTTTTCTCTCAGCGAACGTTGTGCTATATTAGTATAGATTGTTGTCTTGTGGTGGTCTTCCCCTCATTATTCGCGTGACTTGTTGTTGTCTGATGGTCCCAGGGGCGTGATCATTCCTCCATAATGCACTTAGTTCTTTTATCTCACGCGGCGCCTCCATCCAGGAAGCAAAAAATCGACTTCCGCACCGTTTTCGTGCAAATCTTGCGAAGGATTTTGTTTTTAACGTTGACAGTAAGGTTGTCATGCAACGCAATACTTGTGTCACTCAGTCATAACGTCTTACAGCCACCAAAACAGTTACTTTGCATACAATTAAAAATAAATATCCAAGAAGTATCCAATTGCAAATGGTTCCAAACGCTGTACAGTAAGTGAATGCTTGGCACAGTTTTAACGCCTTAAAATTAGAAGTTCTAAGTTAGAACACTCCTCAAAGACAGATGTTTGAAAAGGAATCCAACGACAAAAAAAAGAAGGAAGCCCTTGACATGTATAAATGTGAACATTTATAATCATGTGCAAAGTGTGAGATAAGACAAGAGAAGCGACACATTCCAATGCTCAATCCACATTCATCATTAACTTTTGGAAGTTTTGAAACTCTTAAGAAGCCAAAAACTAATAACTAACTAACTACGGAACAACTAATAACCACTAAAAATTAACTGAAGCAACAACTAATAACTCTTACGAATTATGTAACTTACTTAATAAGCAGTCAAATAATCATGATTGTTCAGACAAAAAGTTTCATGTGATTTACTAATTGTAAGCGTAGCCTATGTCAAAATGGTACTTCTAACAATTGCAGTTAGAATTTAGTTTCCTGAACCCCTATTCAACGTAGACATTTCTCCTCCTCCTCCGCAGGTCAAAAACTCCTCTACCTAGGAATTTCGAAAAAGACAAGGTCGTTGATGCGGTGAGACATTCATTGTCTCAACGGGGTCAGAAAACCCTCCGAAGGGCAGAATCCGGGGCGCAGAAAACAACGAGAATGCACAATGAGAAGCAAAGTCGAAGACAACTTTTCTCCTCCTTGAATTTTTTTACAAAGTTTAAAACTTAGAAGCAGGAAAATTACAAATCTTGTAATTAGAATGTTTTGTTCCATTACGCGACGATTTCTCACTTGCGTTCTCAACATGGGTAAAGTCTACAACGTTGTTCTTCGTCCTGTCTTCAATAATGAAATGGTTGCACGACTGTTTGCCTAGGAAGTACTGTTTGTTTCTTTGTCGCATACGGTACCTTTGAAGTAAATGTAGTTATAGTAAATGGTCGCAATTGCACTGCGCGCACAAGTACATATTTCTCGATTCTTAGGTTTCCTCTCTAGCCAAAGAACATAAGATCTTTGAGTTCACTCGAGAAGGGACTTGAAGCTGCAAACCCGACAATGTTCACATGCTAAGTTGATGAACAAGACATCACTCAACGATCGCCACTGAGAGGGGGGGGGATGGGTAC
>JACMIJ010000605.1:0-12181 GCA_014805365.1 Koerneria luziae
CGAAAAAACCCTAGGAATTCGAAGGAATGATTCTATACACGTGTGCCAATCACGGTCCAGCATGCTTTATCTATCTGTCCCTCTTTTTTCTCTAATCTCTGTTTTAGTATAAAGAGTAAGTGACTCAATCTCTGTTTATGCGCTCTGATTCGGTTTTTTTCTTATCGAATGTACAGTGATCTGCATCGCGGTTACTAACAATATGTTATTGGTTGAATAAAAGTATTACTTTGCAAATATCTTACACATGTATAAAGCACGAACAAATCATAGCACCTGAACGTCTTTCTAATGTACCTCATCGTATCTGAACATGAAGGACTTTAAATGCAATAGCAAACAAACAAATATGCTCATTTTAAGACCGATAGAAACCGATTTTAAACGCTACGGTCTACGGTATCCCTCCGGGGTAGGCAATTGATAGTGATAGTATCACGAAGAGTAATCGGCCTATGTGACTGTCTGGACACCTTCGAACGTAATAGCTCCACAACGTCCTGGCCTTATCAGGACTACCAGCAGGCGAAGTGCCTTGAATACGGGAGACTTTGCCTTTGCCTTTTGGTGTACCGTATATAATTTGCATATGAGTACAAGGATTGGTTCATCAGAACAAACTTAGTTCGCAAATTTAAGGCTACAATCTTATCTTACGTAAAGTGTGGCATTTACTAGGGGCGTGTTTTCTAGAAAATTCCAAGTTTCGGGGCAAACACAACTTCGCTGTAGGTGATGGTTTTCTTTGCGGAACCGAATGAGTCATCAAGGAGTGTTTGGAGAAACACTTAAGAGATAACGAGGCGACCGCTCTTTGCGTCAACATCGTCCAACCTGGACACAGTTCCGAAACGCTGATTGCGTAAACACAATACTTGCTAATACAAGCTCAAGTCACAAAGTTTAGTGACAACTTTGATAACAAGAGCTCAACAACTTTGAGTTTATTAATACAATTGACATACTTGACACCCTTCTGTACAAATATCATGTGTCGCAATATACTGTCAATGTTGTAGGCGTATAAAAAATTGCCCAAAGTTGATAACGCATGGGAAACGGTATAGGATTGGGAAAAAATTACTCAAAAGCAGAAAGCTGATACTTATCGTCAGAGACCCAAATTTGCAGTATGAACGGAAGCCATGGAAAGTAAAAATGCAAACTAAAAGTTATTTCACACGTCTGGATGTGCAAAATCTCATTTTGCACATCCAGAATCTCATTTTGCCCTGTCGACGAGTCATCCGGGGGACGTTCATCCGCCTATAAACATTATGTTTCAACCGACGGCGTTGTAGCCAGGAACCCCAAACCTGGCGGCCCGTTCCGGGCTTTGAACTAGGATCACTCGCGTATAAGGCAGCCACGCTAGGCACTAGGCCATGCTGCCACGCGTGAGGCGGATCCCCAGTGATCGCTATGAATCGCTCGCTCCCTTCTGTGGTATGCACTTCCACTGCACCATGTTCCAGAGTTGAAGCAGAAATGAAATCTGTATGTATCACACAATCCTAACAATAAGATGTTCTTTACGTAAGGCTGCTCTAGTGTAGAACAACTTACATTTTTGTACTGCTTGTGCATGTATTAGCAGCACTGTCCCAGGACAGCCCGGAACGGGCCGCCAGGTTTGGGGTTCCTGGCTACAACGCCGTCGGTTGAAACATAGGACAGTGCTACTTCCGGCTATCTGAAATTTGCATATATCTTTGTGAGCTTTGTTCTAGGGAGCGAAAAACGTTGTTGCTGGTGCACTTGTTCGCGTATTTCACAGCATGTTGTCTTCACAGTACCGAATATGCACACGATAACAAGGATTTAGCTCTAGGCAACAAAGGCATATGCAAATCTTGAAGTTTTGCAGTCCGAGCAGCAAATATATTCCAGACTTGTGACTAACGTACAGGTTGTCGGAAATCGTTGTACTGGTAACGCTCCAAGATTTCCAAATTTTCATAGAAGCATTTGTTGAAATAACTATGATTGGTCACAATGTAGATAGTATGTGCCGGGCAGGCTGTAAATCTGTTACTTTTCGTATATTTATCCAAAACCAGGAGAAAAATACACATATGCGCAAAAACAGCTGCTATTGTGCTGTTGTTGTTGTTTATCGTGAATTGTGTATCACCTATCACCATTCTCGTTTTCCACGTCCTCGTATGCACACATATCAATAGAAAAAATAATATTAATGAAAATACGGAATATATATAATAACGCGTTTGTAAACATGATAATAGCAAGCATGCTTCTGAAAATACTTCTACTGCTGTTAATCAAATCGTCGTTTTCCGTAAGTTTGCATATATTTTGAAAAAAGCAAGGATATATATATTGCTAGTTGTAGGCAGTCACAGCGTGCTGAGACCGTGGTACCACTGCTGGGTTAGTTTTTTTTCATACTCCGTTGTCATGGAGAGTGAAGCCTGTGTTGTTAGATGCAAAGTGGGTACTGTAGATAGTCACTTTCTTTATCTTTACACCAAATTAACAGCAGCTGGATATGGTGATGGCTTCTTCATAAGCACGATCGCTTGCCGACATCTATCGACTTCCCTAGAAGAAGCCACTGTTGCTGTCAAATGTTAAAGGGGCTAACCGTTTTAGGATGGAGTTTCGATGCCATCTGGGAGTGTTACTGGAAATAACGATGAGGCAGCTACCCTCGATTCAACCACAGACTCGGTAAAAAAAAAGCTAAAAGGGCCGGAAACCGTACATTCTTGGAAGTAGAAAGCGTATTTCCTTACATACTTAGCGTGCTTCATCAATGTTATGTGTCATACACGTATAATAATAGCTTTGCTATAAGGAAATAACGGATTCGCAGCCCTTTAAGAAATGTAACAAAACAACAAGGAGAGACAGTCAGAGACACTAATTGTAAGACAGTCGTTTCCAATACAAAAGCGTATTCCTTTGTCATAAAGTGCAAAGCCTTTTTCATTGTATGCAAATTAGGTACAATGTATACATTGGCTGTTGATGTTATGTATAGGAAGGTGTGCTTGATTTCATTGACGAGCAACATCTGAGCGATGTCGAGTTGGATGATCATTCGGACGACGTCCTCAACGACACTGCTCCTCAGCATACGCATTACGACGAAGGTTCGTGCATTTTTAGTATATTACATATTTGTCAAATATTACCGTAACATGACCCGTCTAATAGTTTCTTTATTCAAACCATACAAACATTCGCAGTTCATAGAAGCTCCAAAAGCTTCTAAAACGGAATAAAGGTGCGTAAATTTGAACACGCTAGTGCTTGTAACGGAAAAATAGCATAACAATAAGATTTGAATGTACATGGAGACAGTCGGATATTTGTACAGAACAGAGTCAGGAATTCCAATAACACATTTTTGCACTTTTGTTTTCATACATTTGCACTCCACTTTGATCAACAACATGCTAAGAATGAGGTAGATGCATGATCTCTGTGTCCAGAAAAAAACGACAACTGCGCTTGAACTAACTTTACGATGCGCCGATGAGAGAGTTCATGCTACTTTCTGAGTACTCAGAGAAACCCCTTCATTTGCTTCCTTGTCAATAAACAGAATCCAAATCAAAAATGAGGGTTCATAATACTGCAGCACTAAATACTGCAGCACAGTAAGCAGTGCGAAAAGCTGTGCTCACTAATTGTAAGCATAGCGTTTCATAATACTCTGATTTTGTTGCTTCATTTACATACTTAGACATAGAATGTGAATGACTGGGCACCTTTGGACTTAAATAGCCCCACAACGTCCTGGCCTTCTCAGGACTACCCGCAAGGCGAAATGTCTTGAATACGGGAGACTTTGCCTTTGACATAGAGATATTCAGAAGCACAAAGGTAACATATTCATTTCTTGATCGGTGCGAAAATAAAACATTCAAGATGCTGTAACGAAACACTCAAAAATAAGCGTTTCTAACACCACGACACTAAATATATAATAGTATATGAAACGCTCAAAATTGAGCCTTTTTTCTAGTGTATTATTTCACTACCAGTTTTCCAAGTGCATCAAAGATTGTATAAATATTTAGAAACGAAGCATGACTATCCACCACCACAGCAACAAGAAGGCGTCGGACTGTCGTATCATCTTCCCGCTGTAAGAGATTAACGCAACCATCACACTTCTCTGTTCAATATAAGAACCGTGAAATAAACTGTTCAAACTACAATATTCACAGATCAAACTACAAAATCCACAGATCAAACTACAACATAAAGTACCTTATACTAATATTTGGTCAGGGAAGAGCAAAACGAGGTATGCAAACGAATGCCACTCTGAAATGGACTGTCGGCACGCCGATACCGTACTTCTTCGATACGTCCACACTGGGTAGGTGGCGATCTTTGATCTCTGGTCTTTGACTTTATTTGCTGATATCCAGTCATTTTCAGCCCCCTCAACAATCACCCTTATCCGACAAGGTCTGGAATTCTGGCAGAACAATACGTGCCTTTCTTTCGTCGAGAATCAACAGGGAGCCAGCGCACTACGGTTCTTCAAGGTATTATTATCATATTAACTTTGTTTTGTACAAGGATATATATTAATAATCCGCAAATGGATATAATTCTTGGAACATAAAATGGATATGAAATGAAAAGTGAAATAAAAAATGGAATAACAGCTTTGCAAGCTTATACAATAGATGTGAAAAGATCCATAACAATAGGATTTGTGTTGGATTATATCTAGAGTCAAACGATATTTGTACAGCACAGAGGCAAGAATTCCAGCAATACTTGGCATATGAATGGTGTTTCACACAAATTTCACACTTACGCTATACTTGTAACCCATTACTATTAACCCTGTAGATCTAGAAATACATAACAATAAGATTTGATTTAAGTCACATAGATAAACAGTCGGCTCTTTGCATAGAACGAATCTAGGAATAAGAATGAAAGTTAGGTATCTGAATAGAACCTGGTTAGATACCTCATACTGTGTCAGGGATCCGGATGTTACTCTTCCGTTGGCAAGCAGAATACGGCATCGCAAGATGTGTCGATCGGAACCGGATGCGAGAATGTGCGTGAACACTTTTTTTCGGTCGTAACGTTAAAGAAGGTGTAAACTCACTTTTCAAAGCACTATGTCCCCGTTAACAATATCTTGCCCTGACAGTGGTTGACACTTCTGCAGCTTGTTTAGTGACATAAATGCCAATTAAGTGTTTAATGGAGTTTGAAAGATAGAAAATCGTCAAAAACTAGCATGTAACTATGCCCTATTTGTTCATGTTCTACACTAAGCATAAGACTATTCGGGCATAGTAAAAAAAGTACTTTAGCTGTGCCATTACGTAGATCAACTATCTTCTACTAATCAATTGCCGCAGGCAATCATCAGATCTTGATCTGTGGAACTTAACTTTACAGTCCTTATCAC
Organism: Koerneria luziae; assembly: GCA_014805365.1. Taxonomy (NCBI): domain Eukaryota; kingdom Metazoa; phylum Nematoda; class Chromadorea; order Rhabditida; family Neodiplogasteridae; genus Koerneria; species Koerneria luziae. Next base: position 5,417 of record JACMIJ010000605.1, read on the forward strand.
AAAAGTGTCCATAATATGTTTTTTTCCGAGGTGTGAAATTTCATTCTTATACAGTAAGGTGTTCACTCGGGACTGCCATGCAGGCTGTAAGGAAGGCCTTGATTTCTGGAAGTACGTCACTTCTACAACGAGTTGCTGGACTGACGCATCAGATTGTTCGGAGGTGTTTCCTAGAACGACATATACTTTCACAGAAACCGCTTACTTGCAGTTTGGCACGGTGACACACGAGATCGGGCATGCCCTCGGGCTCTACCATACGCAGTCGCGACCGGATCGCGACAGTTACGTCATCATCAACTTCAAAAACATCGAACCAGCGATGCAATATAATTTCGTCAAGGTACTTATATAGCATGCTTTCTTATATTCTTATATAGAAGCATATTGCATTCACAATGTACTCACCAAAAGAGATACCAAACACAAAGGCAAATGTAATTAGCTACAGTAATCTAATTAGCTCTATTGTTTGAGTCGACTCAAACAATGGTTAATTGGAATCCTACCTCGGAACAAAAATTTCTCCTTTGTGTTTATTATCTTCTCTTATCTATGGAACTGTGTTCATTGTGGCATTACCCGAGCTACCGTACCTCATTTGCATACCATAATCTTTCAAGAGAACAAAACATTGTGTAAATATGGGACCGGCAGAAGTTGCACTGTCTAACATATTGTAGAGTCAAAACGTGATGTGTTTGATTTGAACATCTGGCTTCAGAATGCGCCCAATACCGACGACAGCTTCGGGGTGCCGTTCGACTACGGAAGTGTGATGATGTACAATCAGTGTATGTCACAAATTAGTTTATTACTGACAATAAGGAAACAAACAGTATTGATTAGCAGTACAGGGACTTGAAGGAAGAAGGAAGCCGTCATTTCATTCGTAAAAAAATTGTTCATAACGTGTGTTTCATTGACCCGCCACTTTTGTGTTCAGGGAATACTCATAATCAAATTCCTCGGCATATTGATGGTTTCCGGGCTACTTTAAGTGACAAAATAGTTTGCTAATTGTAAAACAAATGTTCTTATTGTTAGGAACAAACGTTCACAAGAACCCTCTTTTTAGGGTTTTGTTCACTGTAAAGAGCTGCAGTGCTATAGGCAATACTTTTTAAAGCTAAAAGTTGTGTATTGTCAGTACCTCTAGCACGGATAAGGAGAGTTTTGAACACTCAAGCAATGCTGCGGCATCATACTACCAATATGTGGACACTAGACTTGACATTAGTACTAATTGTATTGATGGTACAACAGATATAATAACTTCTGCCGGTCTGCAGCACATAATTTGGATACGATAACAAAAACTTTGCTCTCAATGGCAAAAGAACATAATTTTTTTGAAATTTGAGACCGGCGAAAAATTTTACTTCTGAATATGGTGTCTTATTGTTAGCGCTTGTTGTTAAAGAAAGGAATAAGCAGACAGCCTAACAATAAGACAGCGGGGAAGACTTTCAGGTCACACATTGACATGTCGCGTTTCCATATTGTAGGGTGACTCTCTACTGTAAGCCGCCAGAAACGGAGTGACTATTGAAACATTAGGCTTAAAAACAGGGTGCTTCCAATTTCAAGGTTTCCTAAACGGGGCGTTTCCAATCTTAAGGTATGCCAAAACGGGGGTGCTTCCAATCTTAAGGTATCCCAAAACGGGGTGTATCGGTGTTGCAGTAACGTTGTTGTCGATGCATGTTTCAGATGCCTTCGCGCTGAACCTTTCGACTCCCTCGGTAACGGCTGTCAACAAGTACTATCAATTGACGATGGGTCAGAGAACCGGACCGGCCTGGAGTGACGTGAAGATCGTCGACAAGGCATATCAGTGTGACTGTAAGCAGCTTGACTGCCTGTGACATGCATACATTTTAAAGGTGGTCGGAAAACATGTACTTTTCTAGACAAAAACGGTTAGGAACAACTGTTTATTCTAGTTTTCACATAGTTCTCTTAAACACACACTAAAATGCTAAGCATTGTGTTCTTCTAGGTAAATTATTAGACTGCCGAAAGTTGCACACTGAAAGGCTAACACAGTTACTCGCCAACTAATAACAACAAATATTATATTTTTCTTCAACTAACTGTGTTTGTCTAGCAAAATATGCAATTTATGATCTTTAAAATCTTTATTCAAATTCCAAGGCATTTGGTTTTTTGGGACATAACGCTGTTATATTTATTGATAACAATACGAATGTTTCGTCCCAATATACGATTGCAGCCCAGTGCGCGTCCACCGCGTGCCAGAATGGCGGACTGCCGCATCCGCGTGACTGCACTCGCTGTCTGTGTCCTCGATCGTTCGGTGGCAACGACTGCTCCGCTCTGCCGACGCAAACCGCACCCGTCTGCCAGGGAACCACTCTGCAGGTGCCAGTGTATACATATATGCGTGTGCTATTGGAATACCTCACACTAAATGAATTACTCGGTGTGACCGCGATCCACCACTTTTCTCGGTGAACAAACCAAACTTCACCGAGCTGCCACCAATTCCCACGGTGGAAGCCATTAGAAAAATGACCCACCATTCTCCACGGTGGGAAAACCGTTGGTAATGGTGGTTTATCACGGCTCCACCGAACATTTTGTTTTGTGAGCTGACCATACACCGATAACAGCGCTATTGATAACGTCGACGCACCCAATTATTGGACTACAACAACACTAGATTTGTTTGTAAACCTAAATTTTCAACATCCACCCAGTTTACTCCAATGGGTCGACCAGTTTCAGATATATAGAAAAGTGACAGGTCAATGTATGTACCTGACTCCGTTTTGTTCAAGTATCCACCATAACATTACGATTTGACTATATAGCGATAGTCGGATAATAGTACAGAACGAGGCAGATGACATAACACAAATGTTTAGGCGTCGTCCACAACGCAAACTTTGGTCGCCAGTGTGGGAACGAACGACTATGTTGCATATCCAACTGCCAGTGAATGCTTCTGGTTGATCACCGTGAGTTTTCCAATGGCTTAGTAAAACAAGGTTCTCCCAGCCCACATATCCTGCAAGGGTTCTATCGAAGCGTTACTGCGGAGCGTAACCTTCTTTTCGGGGTGCTTGCCTGACTAAAACTTACAGGAGGCAAATCGTCCATACTAACAATAAAAGTTGTATGACGGCGATTGAGCTCAACAGCACTTTCAGCAGTTGACAAAAATTCGGCATAGCCAGGAGTCGGACTTCCGATCTTCTGACATCATATTCTCGTGATTGTATGCGTTATCGTTTGTTGCAGGCGCCAGTGGGAAAGAAAATCACTATCCGACTTACGTCTCCGCCATCTTCGTGTGTTGATACGTGCACTTGGCAGGGGTTGGAGCTGAATCTTGGATCGTTCGACACTTATGGCATTACGTAGGACCTTTGTTGTCTATGAGAGAGGAGAGAGTGAGAGGGGAGAGAGTGGGTGAGTAAGAGTCAAAGAACGAGTGAGAGTGAGAGAGAGCGTAAGAGCGAGTGAGTAACAGTGTGAGAAAGCAATGGGGAGAAAGAGCTACGTTTTTTAAAGAATGAAGATGCCGAAATATGTTTAAAAATACTAACAATATGTTTAGAACAATCTGTACTTTAGAATGTGTTGCCCCTCGATGGTTGGAGTCAACTTCACAACAATCGCGAATATGGCTTCCATCCGCGGGTACAGTCGCAGTCACCTCTCAAACTTCACCATCGAATATACAATAGCTGGATGAATGTTTCCTTTATTCACGGATAAAATGTATCATTCGTGAAAGCTAGTTTGTATTGGCATATCTGACTCCGTTCTGATCCCGATATCCGACTGCGACTATACATTCAAATCTGTAAGTGTATTCAAAATTTCACAGCATGTTCACAAATCTGGGAATCGGCATATGGCTGCGAAACATTTGAATACTTTTGTAAATATGTGTAACTGAAAAGAAACCTAACAATAAGATATAGTGACAGTCGAACATTCGTACAGAACGAAGTCAGGAATGCCAATAGCAAACTATTATCAGATATACGAGCACGAACACAAGGTGCGAACCACGAAATATGCAACTTTTTTCCCATGATTCATAAATCGCTTCATTATCCAATGCAAATGATAAGAAAGTAACAAACAACAATCCGCGGTGGGCTTGGCAGTGAACGAACAGGAATGGGTAAAGGAGGAGGAAGTGGAAAGACCGGGGGTGCTGGTGGAAGTGGAAGGGTTGGGATCGAGTCAGCCGCGACGCCGAGCTCGTTCGTATTACAGGAATCCGCGTCGCAACAGCAGTACTCGTAGGTCTGACCGCTTTCGGTGTGCTCGAAACAGCCGTTTCTCTGCAACAGACAAGCAGTAATAGATCACGACAAATCAGTACTCTTGCTGGAAGTCTTCTCAAATCGATCTTAAAGGAGGCCAGAAACCGTTGTTTTGTATTAGCACAGCTGCGTGTATAAGAGACCCGCAACTTCTGTGAGCGGGGCAACTATATAAGAAAAATGACGCTTTTTGCCTCCGAGGATTCACGGTTCCCGGCTTTCTTTAAAGGTGATGTTAGCTCAAGCTCCATAACTTGCCCTGGGTATGCTTAACATTTTTCTAATTGCAAGTTCCTTAGCGATATAATGTTCGATCTCGGGACCCTCTGAATGACAAAACAGTTCGCAACCAACTGCACCATCTCTCTTAAAATTATGGTTAGCAACTATTGATAAAAATCAGTTGATTTGTGAATTGTGAAGTGTACTTACTATACACACGTCGAAGCCACATCCTCGCACCGTTGAAGATCCCGTTCCAACGGTGAGCTTCATCTACAAATGAACACAACACGTTTGCTCAAAGAAAAAGTCTCAGTAGTGCTGAAGTGTTTAGAACCCGCATTTCCTTCAGCGTTAAGTATTTCGTAATCTTGTTAAGAAAATAAGTATTATAACCAAAATCTATGCTCTCAATATATTCCTTTGTGCATAATTTACCTCTAAACGTTTTTCCTTGCCCAAACTTTTTCTCATAGATATGTTATGTAAAACAACTTTTTTAATCATTCGTATCATTTAGGTATCATTCAGGAATCCCACGTCGAAACTATCTCCTATAAGTGTTGCTGCCTTATTACCAGCAACCTTGGCGATAAACATATTCTATTCTAAAAAAACACTATCAATAAGATCATTAAAGAGTGCTTTATACAATCAAAATTTAAGGTGTATTTTTTCTGTGAGCGTATTTAACAGAGAGTTCAAACTCACCGTGTAGCAAAACGGCGACTGTAGCAGTTCACGAATATGGCATATGCGGGAAGGCGGCAGCACACCTAGGCAAAAATAATACGATTTCCAAAAACATTAGGCTATTCAACAAAACAGAAAATTCAACCATAGATATACTATGTACATAGTTGACCGCTTGCTGAACTGTCTCTATTCAGCACAAAGTTTTCGACATCTTGTAGGCAAGGAATATGTCTGGGCATTTACAATTAGTTATTTACCAGAATTATCGATGCCGCTCAAGCAAGTGAGTGCTTGAAGAAGATGTAAGTTGACGATGGTAAACAGCAAGACGATGAGGTCCAGCATGAAGTGTCCGTGAGACCATACAGGTCTGGGTCCATCTGCAATCAAAGCAACCAGTCAAGATCCGAGAGATGCCATCACAAACAAGGAAACACACTGGCCGAATGACACACAAGCATAGGGAGTGCCATCTAGACAAACAGCTTGGATATTATTAGAAATACGTAGCCCTTTATTGTTAGAATACTCACAGATAAAGCTTCAAATGCTTAATGTCTTGAACACTTCTTACAATTAGAGCTGGCTTAGTGTTCATAACACTGATTTTCTACATAGGATAACGAAATTCACGGCACTAAAATGAGTGTTTTAAATACTCCAGCACTATTAAACACTCCAACTTATGTTTAGTACAAAAGAAACCTACTGTCGCGTATTTCTGCACAAAGCTCAGGGCGATCAGATTGATCTGGCAATAAATGACGTTTAAAAAACTCAACTGTTAGTATGCTCTCACAAAACGAAATGTTCGGTGGAACCGCGATAAACCGCCTTTCCCCACGGTTATCCAACGGTGGAGAATGGTGGGTCACTTTTATCATTGCGTCCACTGTGGTGATTGATGGCAGCTCGGTGGAAGTTGGTTGGTCCACCGAGGAAAATGGTGGAGCGCGGTTCCACCGAGCATTCCATTTAGTGTGCTAGTCGTAAGATGAATGTGTTTCTATAAGGATTCAGACATTGCATAATACAAACTTAAGGGAGGCCAGAAACAGTGATATCTCGGAGCCAAAAAAACCAAAAAAACACCTTACATACATAGTTGCCCCGTTCACAGAAGTTGCGGGCTTGTTATATGTACATATTTCTTACATTTCTTACACAACAACGGTTTCTCAGCTTCTTTGTGTGCATTGTAGGTTCAACTTTTTGCTTTCGCTTTGACCGGTTCCTTCAAAGTAAAGGCGTCGAAATGAAAGCACAAGTTACCATTAGTATTGCAATAGGCCGGTGTATGTATTGTGATCATTCGGGTAGACCTCATATGCGCCAACTGTTGTCATCTACTTTAAAAACATATTTTATGTTGAAATTTTGTTTTATGCCTTACAGAGGCTATGGTCACAATAACGCACCAGGAATGTCAGTCTTATAGAAACCAAAATGGAGCTAAATATTAGATCGGTTGGCGCAAATGCAAAATGGCGCATATGGAGTCCGCGCGGTCATTCAAGTGATGGTATGCTGTGTGTGTTGT
>JACMIJ010000606.1:0-17290 GCA_014805365.1 Koerneria luziae
GTCTCAGCAGCTGTCGATGTGCTTTCGGGCTCCGTCGTAGCCTCTGCGGTCGTTGTGGCGGCCGTTGTAGAGGTGGTCGAGGTGCTCGTTGTGGCTCCTAATATCAGGTTTACTTTTTCCCACATGTGATGAACATTGATCGTATACGTAACCCATAGTACATCAATGTATGAAAAGTTTCCAACATATGCCCGTTATTGGTACATACAAATGTACGATGTTTGGATTAGAAATCTCAAACTCTGTTGTTTGCATTTTGGTCTCTTGAACATTCGGAGATATTTTGACGAAAATAAAAGGGAGGGGTTTCCTTCTGATGTATTTTTAGATTATTTTGCATGTTTCGTTGTCAAGGAACATTTCGTTCGGTGAGTATCTATTATGTTTCTCTGCATCGGCATTATTGATGTGCGTTTGTCTACCAGTCTGTGCAAAGTCCACAGGGTTCACGATTCTGCAAAAGAAACCCCGGCCAGACAACCAGACAACAGTGTTGGCAGACAACCGCAACGTTATCAGCTTCATCAAAAGAAGTTCACCGTTTACTCGGTTCACAAGAATATAAGCGTGCTATTATATGCGAACCCAGGCTGATTTTCATTTCGCCGATTTTTCAGCCTAGATCGGGGCGATGGGAAAACATGAGTCTGACGAACCTGTCATCATGCAAATCACATTGTCCGTGCCGCTGTATCTGTACCAGACGAGCTCCTCATAGTCTATCTCCCAGCCAGTGTCAGACTCGCAAACATCTTCACCTTCTAAGATACATTCATGATGTTACAGCTTTCTTGAGTTTGATGTTTGATAATAATAATAAAATGCATCTAATGGGATACAAACTGAAACAATAGCATGATGGCGTTGTATGCCACTGTGACAGTATTTGAGTTATTTCAAAGAAACATTATGTTTTTACTTCATTTTTAATGGTATAAGAATGCAGTCCAGTATGACGCGCTTCAAGTGTCGAATTTTCGAAAGGAGCAAAAGAAGGAAACCGTGAATCATCGGGTGGAGGCAACATCCACAACACATATTTCTTGTTTATCCATTTCGTCATGAAGTAGAATGGCTCTTACACACAGAACTTCTGCCTTTACTTTACGATAACAAAGGTTTACACCTTAATGAATATGGACAAATTCGCACCCTCAAAATTTGTCCAATCTAAGGGTGTGCCGTCGAACCACGAGATTTCGCCGGTGCTGGTGTCGCATGTCAAGCCGGTCCAGTAGTAGTCTTCCGGAATCGGATAGTTGCTAACCAATGTGTTTTGCTCCTAAAAAATAAACCTCAAAATAACCAATATTACGACTTTCACACTTGGCACAACGTTTCCAAGCTTTTCGTACATCGTCAACCGTCGGACGAATGTACGTATATTCCTGATTTGCATGCGGACACAGATGAATTCGAACTTTGAACAACAGCGAAATATGCAAATTTCGAAATCGGAACAATAACAACAAAAATTCGTAAACATATTCAAAACCCTGTGAGGTAAGCTAACGATGTGTAGTGTTTCAAAGGCCAAGACAAGCAGTGTTTGCGTTGTCAACGCCAAACAACGGTCTTTTTGAGTGCTTTGTGAGTTCTTGCCAGAAACTTTTCACGAATGAAAACAGCCCAAAAACGGATGATCATCAACTACAATGTGTATGCCACATTCATGTTTCACAGCAAGTATCATGAGCATAGCGGCAACGTAAATATGCCCTATTACGTCCTCGCCCTCTCTGGACTCCCGAATGCGAAATGCTTTGAAGCGGGAGAACTTTGCTTTTCTTTTTTGATACAGTATTTTCGCCGCAGCTTACTAAAGGACGGACGCAAATAACGGAATATGTATTTGATCTAGATTCTCTTTTGCGTAGTTAAAGATTAGTGAGACCCAACTTGTCGCAATGGAATACTTTGTCAAAATTGTGTAATTGGAAGGAAGCATAACAATACGATTTGATCATGGAGTGACAATCGGATATTTGCACGGGACAGAGCAACAGTGTCAGATACACATATACCAATTACTCATTGTTCAACGTACGGATTGCGAGTGAATCGACGCGAGATCGGCGCCATCCGCCTGACACTTTGCCCGTGCATCCGATTGCGCATAACAGGTGTCCGTGTAGTATTTGATGCACTTGTCGGAGAAGAGATTGTCATAGCCAGTGGGGCATGTGGTACTGCTTTCGACATCTGTAGATGCAAACCAGGTATTGATTACAGTCACGCAAGGCAATCGGTCCTCGTTAAGAAGCTTATTTGAAGCCGCGCTTTTGGCGCGCATATATGCACGTCGTTCAGCAATTTTCGATGTTTTATGCAGTGTATGGTATTCTCACGAAAATGCATTAATTGCTCTGATAGCAATACATATCTACTGGTTCTCGCATCTAGTCGAGACATTTTTTTTAAAAAATACGACAGTGAACGTTTAAATTCGAGCAACCAACAAAACGCAGCTATTTTACGTACGTCACTAATAGGACAATTTCATGAGCCGTAAAGGGCTTGCTTTAATCATAAACTTTTTTAGCAATCGGTCAGCTTAGGCATAAGTCGTTGATGCCAACTTTTAGCCCTTCAAAATCAAAAAAAAATGTGAAGCGAAAACATCATAAATCACGCTCAAACTAATCAAATTTCAAAAAAAGTGCCTATGAACACAAGTATTTTGCGAAATACTTGACCTATGCCAGCAATATTTTGAGATTTTTCAATTTTAAGGAGAAAAAAACGAACAAGCGGCGATCGTAGTAAGGAGAATCACAAAATGTCGCGCATTCGCATTACGTCCTCGTGTCATTCCTGATAAGGCGCGACGACGTAAGCGGAAAGCTGGTGCGGATGTTTCCTTGCTCCGAGAGTAGAATCTTGAGAAGAGCGCAATAAGAGCAATTCCAAGAAAGAGTGGGAAGGAAATGCACTATGCTTTGCTCTGGAAAGAAATATTCTGGTTTCGCGTTGAAGGAATGAGGATGGACGAAATATGTTGCGGCAGTGAAACAACTTCCGCCGATTTTATATTTGCATATATATTTTTTTGATACATTGTAATAGTGCGCAAGCGTCGTTACTTGAAACAAGCAACATGTAATGCCGACAATAAGTAACAAAAAAGAATAGGCTTTCGATAAGGCTTACATCAGTCTAATTTGACAAATATTGTAGCTTTTGAAACTCATTAGCATCCATCACATACTATGCAGAAATAAGAGCGGTATGTACGCGTAACATATAAACGCCGCATCCACGCCTTTTTCTAGGAAACCAGCATCTCTGCACACACAAAAAAGCATCGCGGAACCCAACTCGACACATTCTCCCGAGGTGGAAAAGCGGAGTGGAAAGCAGCGCATATTTCTCTTTAGAAATGTACACTGACTGCTCACCAAGGCACCAGATCTCGGAGGTCGGTGACCATGGTTATGACGCTTCAGTATGGTCACATGTTTACGGAAAGTCTTCGCGAGAGCAATGTAGATGCGTGCATGAGCACGCAAGAGAAGTGTGAGTCGAAAATTGGGAGGAGGGAAGATGGAGATTGAAGAAGGAGAAGAGAGGGATGATGTGGATCATAGCATTTAGGAAAAGCGGAAGTGGGTTGAGGCTCTTCGTATTTTTTCTCTGTTTATTACGTTAACTCTTACCAACTGTTAGTGGACCTATGATAGTGCAGATTGCTGGAATGTTGCGTTACATAATAGTTGGACATCGATACGATCAATATTGTTGTATGATGAAGCGGTATATTAAATGGTCGCAGTACATATGTACTCCACAACATATTGTATTCTGGTACCTGATTTCTACAGTACCTGATTTGCAAACAATTTTAAGCCCCCCCCCTCACAAGAACAAAGGAAAATATATGCACCAATTTCTGACCAACGGAAGTTTCGGTGCCTCAGCATTGTGTGCACATTTTATGGATGCTTTCTCTTAGAAGGTCAACAAGGACAGAGACAAGAAGATATTTTGATATTTATGAACAAGCATCTTTTGCATTGTGGTATGTCAAAGTTTGAACTGTTTTTGTTTTCCTCATTTTTACTGTACCTAATGTAAGGTGTGGGGTGCCATGGCGTCGCAAGGCTTCGAGCATACTCCTAGCCACGCCCACACGCATACTCTAATCTTCTTCAGTGCAGGCATCATTGCACTGTGGCTTCCGGAGACGGGTAGATAAATCTGCATGCCTTGCACCGGAATCTCCACTAGATTTGTATATAAACAGCATGGGCGTTCATGTATTACCTGGACTACCGAGCTTATATCAAATTATTTCAAAAAAACATCTGCATCTAATCCCACTCTAAATCAATCCCATTTGTTTTTTTTTGTGTGGAATAAGATAGGAAGACAGGACCAAACTGTCGAATACTTCCTATTTTCCTAATCAACCTTCACACTATGGATGCCAAAATTTTCACATGATAAAGTACTGAACTATGTAAGGTAAAGTAATGTTCTCCCGACATAGAGCCTGCAAGCATTTGGGAAGTTCTTTGGGTGCCAGGATATTTTGAGCCATCAACCTTATGGCCAGTCCGATTGCTCTCATGCAACGGTCAATTGTCGATGCACGTGGAGGTGAAGATTTGGTTGGGATGAACTATAAAGTTCAATGAAACCGTTCTTGTTCTCTTTGTTAGTGAACACGCTCAGACAGCACATGTAAGCTTTGCTGCCTGCCGCCATTTCTTGGGTATATATTATGCAGAGGCCCTCTTTGACAACACATATGTAATGCGGACAGAAAGCACATACATCAGAGAAAACATTGCATTTGTATTAATTACATAGTGTATTTGGACCACAGAGTACAACTGATTGTCGATGATGATGTCATAAACCATTTATTTGGCAGCGAAAGTTGTGTTCGGTTGCAATATTTCCAAAACACAATCATACATTGGAACAACAAGTTACAATAAAAAACGCATGTAGAGATAAGAGATAAGAGAAGATAACAAATATAATTAACTACTATTTCAAACGATAAAGGCAAATATAATAATAGTTTAGTGTAACTATTACTGCTGCAAAACGACTTGTTACATTTGCCAGTTGTTTGACGAAAATGACGAACTCTGCTACCCTGTCTAATTGTAGGGTGGCTAAAATATGATTTTGGTATTGTTGTGTTCCACTTGATGAGTAAAGAAATTGGAATAGTGAGTTGAGTTTGTAGAATGCTTATAAGCATATTAAAATTCACTATGTATGCGACGCTTTTCTTCTGTGCGCTTGTTATCTTCCTTGACGAGACAATGTATGCAATTGCTTTCCTCTTGTTGAATTGGTCGTGCTTTGCGCTGAAGTGTGAGTTCCCTTGGATACGTCTCGTCTGCTTCTTGCAAGGAAAATAAGGTTGCCGATTTCGACACAAAAGAACAACGACATGCCGAAAAAACTCCCGCTTTGGCTGCCCATCTCAACCAGCATACGGCCGAACTGAAACAATGCGACTTGTTCGATGAAACAATGCGTTTTATGAACATGCCAACCACAGTAGCAAACCACCCCAGCAATATATCATATTAAAATTAAACAAATTCTTTGATTTTTGTATGTTAACGCAATGCCATTGGGTTCTGCAAAGAGGTATGCAAATTTTTAACCGACGTAACTACCATTACAGAGGTATGTCATATTTCGCGTTTTGCGATGCAAAACAAAATTTACATCAACGCGTAGGGCTTCCACTTCCTTCTCAACTTCGACAATGGAGTAGAACGCCCACACATCGGTGCGTGTAACATTAGAACTCTCGTTCTCCTGTGCCTGGAAAAAGTACGATCATCAGCACACACTTATTGTCACTATAAAAAATAAGTGTTAAATCTTTCACTTCAGTGGCATTGTTCAGCTATCAACGAAACTTTTCCACTTTACCACGTAACCAGGAACGAAAGTTGTACTTGCCTTGGCATGATTAGAGAGTGATGTTCGGGATACGGTAAGGGAATATTGTTCCTCATAGCAAGGCCGAGGACAATGACATTCATCCCAGTGTGATGGATCTCCTCTTGTTGTGATAATCTTGGACAAACAGTCGTCTGAATTCATTGTGATTGATAAAGTAACTTCCTAATAGCAATGAGCAAAAGGGATAAAAATAATACTTTGGACCACTGTACAGGAAGTAACGTTAGCTTTCATTGGATAGCGCAAGTCCATACAACCGCAAGAGCGCAACGCTACATCTTGATAGCAGGAACGATAGCACCCCTAAAACACAGACATATGTTTCTGCAGGCAATGCATGACAATGTCGACATATTCTGGTAAGCTACAATCACATCTTCATAAGACAACTTAAATGATAAAGCTTGATGGCAAAACTTTGCTACATAAATAAATGTTTACATCGATAGTGTACTTTCCGGGAAAGTAGTACGACTGCGCTGATCTTGTACCCTTTGATCTTGTACCCTCAAGTTCCATGTAATCCGTGCATCCAATTCAATGTTGTCTGAAAAACAAGGTTATGTATGAGTAGTCTGTTTTCCTTTGCATCAGAAAGCGCTGTATGCTTGGAAAATGATCGTATTTACGTTTTTTTTGTTTTGTTTAAGGATGCAACATTGCGCAGAATGATTGAATGGTACCTTAGTGATCGTCATTTGGTGTGCCCATCCCCTTGGGCGCCACAACTCAAGGAAGATGTCCGTGCCGATCTCGTATTGGTGTTGCAATACAACGTCCTTTTCTTTTGTTGTCGGAAGGCTGCTGTGTTTTGGCATGCTCAGAGCATGCATGGCAATAAGAAAAATGTGCTTTGCTGCAAAAACGAATCGATAGACGAGGATCAGGATTTGCGATTTTGTAAGTCGTACAGACTGGTACGTAAGTAAATAAAGTTCTCCAGAATCAGGCCCTGATATGGGGCCTTGTACACGTAGGAACATTGTACAACATTTAAGGTATTACAAGTAGATTATTATTATTTCTTTACGACACATTATTTATTTCAAAGAATTACATAGAAACTCGGGTTGGTAGTTTTAGCTTTTACACTCCGACGCTGGAATAAACGTGATAGACGTGCCCGATTGTTGATATCGCTTGTTATCGCTCATATGTACAGCAGGTCCAACATATGGTAAATTTATTTTAACAATGTAATACACGACTAGCATTTTTACATACGTTATCAATATGTGCATACATCAGGTAACACAGGCAATGGGATAGCCTGTACTATGCTTGTCCTATAAAGCTACAACGATGAAAACAATTACATTATATAATTTTTCATTAAAAATGACCATTTAGCTATGAATGGAACGATACAGTTACACTGCTGCATTTCGATAGGGCCCATTAATGGTTGTGAAAATGGGCCATAGTATTCATATTCCATTAGCTAGTACATTTTCAGACCGATTATTGGGTGCGGCTCATTCGATGGAGCACTTTGCTTTCACCTTTTCATTGTTTTCATCATTACTACATATAGCGTATTATCCGTTTAGTAAAACATCCGTTTTATGAAGAAACTGATGGGTTTTCCTTTGACGCCTCAGTTTCCTCGGAAACGTTTCTTCTTCGCCAGCGCCTGACAAAGAAAAAGATTGTTTCGATGCAAAAGACCACGCATATGCCGAGGATGCTCGCGCCTTGATTACCGAACAACATCATCGAGCGGACAAACTGAAAGACAGGAATCCTCTAAACCACTATGGTATAAACTGGTGTAGCTTTGGCAAGTAAGCCGACCTTTGCTACAGCCGTTCTGGTGCAAAACCTACAGCTTGTTTTAGTCCAGCATCACCACGGGGTATGGAGGGTGGGGATGGGGGTGACTGAAGAAAAACTAACAATAAGTACCACGGATTCAAAAATCTTATAAATAGACTCTAAGTATGCATCACCTATGTTTGCATCATATATCACACGCATTTGGTAGAGTGCCAAAGCTAAAGCCTTTTGGCAACGAGAGGCAAAATCTACAGCCCTTTTATAACAGACCATGCAAAAGAAGTATTGAAACATAGTAATATGAAAGGTAATATGGAAAGTTAAAAGCTCAAAACACGCGAAACACTCACGTCGACGCGAGGAGCTTCTATTTCTTTCTCGACAATGACATTGGAGAAGTACACCCACACGTCGGCATGCGTAACATTCGAACTTTCGTTACCTTGTGCCTGGGAGAAGTTTTTAAATGTTCCATCACAACAATTATGATCCTTGTGAAAATAAATCGTTTCACGGTTTCCAATGTTTTTCTATCGACGAATTCTACTGCGTTTTAAGGAGGCGGAGAACTTACCCTGTTGCAATAATTTAGAGCGGTAAGCATCTTAAAATGTCGCATTTTTTGCCTTGATGAATTCAGCGTTTCTTCAAAATAGCTATGAGAATCTACCCCTTGCGCCATATTTCGGACTTCGCCATTCTTTGTGTTCAAATACATAGCGCTTGTTAATGGTGAATGCATGACCATACGATGGCTTCAAATCTTCGAATGTGGAATACGGAGATCCATATACGGATAGCCTAACGAGAATGCAGAATATTAATTAAAGTAGTCAATTGGCCGTGTCCGATGGCCTAATGCAAAAAAAAAACGTATCTTATTTGCACTAGGGGAACTAGTGTTTTCTATTTTAACATGCAGAAAATATTTATGACCAGGAATGTGTTTGCCTTGAATCGATTAGAGAGATGTGCCCGAGATGTGGTAACGGAATACTGTTCCTCATAGCAAGGCCGAGGGCAATGACATTCTCCCCAATGCGAAGGATCGCCCTTTGAGATCGTAATCTCGGCCAAACAGTTCGCTGCAATTATTATCATTGATTAGAAAACTCATTTTAACGTGGATGATCAAAAAAAGAAGATAATACTTTGGACCATTGTACAAGGAGTGACGTATGACGGCATTGGATAGTTCGTGTCCATGCAACCGCAAGAGCGCAAAGCCACGTCTTGATAGCAAGATCGATAGCACCCCTGAAGCATAGGCAAATGTTTCCGCAGGCCATGATGCCATGGAAAGGTATGAAACGTGTTCGTGCGCTGCTGATCACTATAATGGTAATAAGCAATCTTCCTTGGTTGCAAGATATTATGAAAAAACTTGCATCGATTGTGTAGTTTCCGGGAAAGTAGTACGATTGCGCTAAACTCGTGTCTTCTGCGCAAACTCCGTACATGCCGCCCATCCAGTTCAATGTCGTCTGAGGCAGTGGTATTGTTGAGCATTATTGGAACTATCGGCAAGCTGCCGATACTTTTGTCGAGTAACAGCGCATGCAATATGTAATTGAAGACAACTAGTTCTCATGTACTTATGTTGTAGTGAATTGATTCTATGCCATGATGCATATGACACAAACAGTTCTGTGTGTATAACGTTGTTATTTGAGCAAAAATAGTTTTCGGTATGATATCGAAAATTTCGATATCGTACCGAAATTATCCAGCAGTGCAGAAAAATACAATCTCTAAAGCTGAAAGTGTAACTGTTTGTATGTATTCATTTATAATACTAGCAACACAACATGCAAAATGCTTGTAATATGTGTATATTCTGATTCTCTGGATCAATGATGCAATAAAGAAGAACGTGCATTATATTATACATACCTTAGTGAACAGTAGTTGATGTGCCCATCCCTCTTGGGCGCCACAACTTTCGCTTTCAAGGAAGATATGTGTTCCAATCTTGTGAATATACACCCGCATGCCAGTCGCCTCCACCCATGGCAAGTTCTCAGGGTCGTGCAATTTTAAGCTGACGTGAAGTCCTGTAAGCATGATGGACTGTTATCTATTGGAATATCTGACTCCGTTCTGTACAAATATCCGATTGTCATTATATATTCAATTTTGTGACTGTATTCAAATGCTTCACAATTCAGTACAGGTTCAGAAGCTTGTGAAATGACATAGGTTTGTGAAAAATTTCAATACGCTAGCAAATATGGGTAATTGGAAAGAAACCTAACAATAAGATTCCATTATAAATCGACAGTCGGATATTTGTATGGAACGGAGTCAGGTAAGCTAATAGTATCTATGTTCATGTATAGCAACAACAGGGTTGGTCATGCGTATTGCCAGCTCTATGTATGTTTGGATGAGAGTGATTGTAGTCGTATTTATAATAATAACTATCTTCTTCACGAACAATTTGAATGACAATGCATTCTGCTAACAATAAGTCACAAGAACAAGCACGAAACAGCTAAATGTTCGATGTACCAACCATGCCTGGGGCCTTCGCCTCTTGCTTCATATTTCGCTTGATTCGTCCAGTGATTGAATGTGTAACAGTTGCCAAGTGTCGGCTCTTGAAAGGCGGTCATATCTTCACTGTAACACAAATGTGTATTGGCTTCTCGTGGCCATGATCTTCCCTACTTTACGTTGTTTATCTTCCTTATCACCTCACCCATCTCTTAGCTCATCACCTTACACTGTATTCGCTGCAGGTGGACATTGCCTTCCTCACCCAAACATATCTTGACTTTTATACAAACATTTTATTATGATTCGTCACAATGTTGGCATTATGTGTCCTCACCTTATGTTCAACATTTGCCCTTCGTAATATGCATCATCAAACATTTCATCGACTGAATAGCTCAATTCTTCTTTCTGCTTCGGCGTTAGAAAACCGATAATAGCAGACCACGAAGTCGTCATCTTCACGGGTGTATCTTTCAGTTGTTTTATTATCTGAATAAAGACTATGCTCAGAAGAATTACTATAATTATAATAGAAACATCAAGAAAGATTTACATACGTCAAGAATTTGCTGGTAGCTCGTTCCATTTCCAAATATTGGAGTCAGAAGCTCGAATAAGGCTTCTTCTGAATTGGTGTGAACGATTGGTCAAGACTCGCGTTATCGACCATAAGATTATCGAGTAATCACATTAGTCATGCATTCGAGTGCTCTACATGACGAGTGATACTGACATAAAACACTAGCGCGATCAAAAGCGATGTGATGCGCTTTTAGCGTTCTATTATCAATTAAATCAATAGCAGGCTTTTCTCTTTCTGAACGTACTTATTTCGCAATATGACCCATTGTATCCTTCACTGCAATTGCACATTGGCGCAGAAGAGTCGGATGAGCACGTGGCTAGTGCATCGATCACCGCACATCGATTCGGATATACTACCCCATCAGAAGAGGTCCATGGAGAGCAGCGAGCCGCCGACGCATCTGTCGTCAGGGGCGATGCCAATGTAGTGTACGTCGGCACAGCAGCTTCGTTCGAAGCAGAAGTAGTGTTCATCGGGTCTAAATGTGTGTCGAATATATAAAAATGATATAATGAAGAGGAAATAGTTAAAGTAACTTGAGTAATTAAACATAACAATAAGAAGAAGAAGAAGGAGACAAATCCTCAGATGACGGTAGTCATGAATTGTTCGAGGCAAAAAACACCAATTTTCCAACTCCTATTGCGCTCACCCAGTAGTAGATTTCCTCTTATGCTGTATCCGATTGTCAGTACATCTTCAAATCATAATGTTTTAGTTCATTCCACATAAACTTTGCAAACATTTTGAATTTCCAATATCCTTGCGTGCTTTGTAGAAATGTCATTTCCCCTCTAATTCCTTGCCAAACAAACAAACATTTGCCTACACAATTGCTTGAATAAAATCTTACCAACTGTTTCGCCGGACCTGTTCGATTCATCATTAGTTGTCGACTGGGGCATATTTGTGTCACCAGCAGCTGTAGAAGAATCAGCTGTGGTCGGCATTGCACTGGTGTACTTCTGATCAGATGAAACAGTGCTGATATCGTCTGTATTTCCTAACGATGTTGTGGTCAAAAAACTTGTTGTCCGCGGAGTTACAATCGCAGTAGTGCTACCATTAATAGCATCTTGCCAAGGTGAACTTATTGATTCAGAACCGAATGAGTTTGTGTTAGATTTGGTGTCGCTGGTTTCCTCATTTTTCGATGTGGCTGTCCCAATGCTGGTTTCAGACGTACCCAAACTTGTGGTTTCTTTCATAACTGTCGACTGCCTTGAGGTAGAGCTTAACGCATCGCTTGAAGACGCTCTATCTAGAGAAGAGGAAAAAGGGTTAGCTGAGACCGTCGCTTCCGACGAGCTTTGAGGTGTCACAGCCTCAGTTGTAGAATCGCTCATGAGGGAAGATGTCGTGTCATCAGAATTGATTGCTGTATTAGTCGCGTAGTTGCTCGAAATGTCGGTCGTGAGTTCCTTTGTTGAATCCAGTGGTGTTGATGACAAGGTAGTACTTAAGGCATTGTTTGCAGTGGACGTAGCTGCAGAAGTGGAATAAACAAGGTTCGTGGTGGTCGTCGCCTCGAACGAAATTTTAGATGTTACAACTTCAGTTGTGGAAACATCGGGAACGAAAGAAACATCAGAAAAAACACTGTCGGTGGTGCTCAGTGGGGATGATGCAGTGGTGCTAGTTCCCTTGGCAGAAATTGACGATGTTTGTTCGACCGAGCTTGCGAGGGAGGATGTGTCATCGGATGTGGCTACTGTATTCGCACCGGAGCTGATCGGTATTTCACTGGAGAGTTGTACCGTTGATCCCAATGCGGTAGAAGACACTGCGGGCGTGGATGTTGTGGATGGCTTAACGGTCTGGACCGTCGAGATTGTTGTAACCTCTGCTGCATCGGACGACGCCGATGTAGATGGCGTCATAAGCAAAGTTGTTGTTATGCTCTTAGTGTTAGATGTCGACGTTGTGATAAGTACGGTGGTACTTGGAGATACGGATGCCTGTGACGTAGTACTCTCTGTCGTTGTGGAAGGAACTGAAAGTACTATAAATGACCGAACGTGTGTGGCACGACAAATCGCAACGTTTCACAACTACTAAACTATAAAGGCAAAGTCTCCCGTATTCAATTCATTTCGCCTTGCGGGTAGTCCTGAGAAGGCCAATATATGTAGAACATTCATAATCGTCCATGCATGTACCTATGGCCACGGAAGAAGTAGACACAGTAGAAGAGACTGCACTGCTTGAAGTTGCTGTTGTAAGTGTTGTGCTATCTGTCGTTGTCGTGGATACTAAAAGCTTCATGGAAGTAGGAGAGGCAAGGTTTATTTCCTACCGCAGATACAATAATGTCAAATGTGGGAATATTCTTAAATACTCATTTTACAAATAGCAATAATACTTACAAGGTTATTAATAGGCAACAATAGCTGCATACCTGTGATCATACAAATGAAAGAGTCTGTGAAGGTATTGTCGTCCCGATCCCAAGCGTCGTCTTTTTTGTAATACTCCCAATTCATTCCCGATTTGCACTTTTCTTCTCCTAAAATAAACGTGCGATTTTACGACGCAACAACGAATCGCATTACGTGTGACGCACGTTGTGAAATACGGAGCTGCAAAAGCGCTACTTCATTGTGGCAGAAAAGCTTGCATAAAAGACCAGCAAGTTTTGTAAGGGGTATCTGTATAGGATATTATGGCTTTTGCCTCTAAGGCCTCAAGTTTTCTGGCCTCTTTTAGCTAATGCGATGTCCCTCTGTCATTATTATCTCTTCGCGGCGCGTAAAATCATAACAGCTTAACCATAAAGGTTGAATCAATCAATCGAAAGTAGGACATGCGCAAAGTGCCCGGCACATCATATCCACTGATTAAGGGTAATTTTTTTTATCTCAACCGTGATGTATGAATTAGGTTGTATCGGTTTGTTACTCCAAACCTTTATAAAAATTCGTATAGTCCAAAGGAGTGCCATCCGTCCATTCCGGTGTGCTTCCGCTACACTGGAGCCCGATCCAATAGAAGTCGCAATCGCCATCAGTTTGCATCGAATTTTGACAGCTCTTGGTGTTAGATGGCAGAAGTGCTGCGATTGCTGCTTCTTCCTGGAACTTGTTCTGTTCTGCTGTGTGAATGGGTAAACGAGTCAGGAAACAAAAGAAAAGTCTCAGGAGAAAAGTCTCTTTAGGCTCCGTAGATTCAAGGTTTTCAGATTCCTTTACCACCTTCTACAGATTTGCCATGAACAACACGTTTACCGAAGAAGAGTGAATCGAAACGAGGTCGCCACCGTCCGCCTGACAATTTGAGCGCGCCTTTGACCATGTAGATGGAACATTGAAAATGCCGATGCACTTGTCATCGAAGGCATTTGTGTATCCAGAAGGACATGGAACTCCTAAGAGTGGAGGAATAAAGAATCAGCCACCGTTGCTTTTCAGGAATGTGTGTTATATGGATCGCGCCAATGAATCCTCCACCATTTTTTTTAAATTTTACGTTTTCCTTTGTTTGACGAGAGAGGTCTTTATAGTTGTATTACTATTCACCACTGCAGACCAGGGCTGTGCGTAAATATATATTTTTCGTAAAATTAGGTAAACGGAGTATGTGCTTTCTTATTTAATGTTCTTAAAAGGGTGCCGGAAACCGTCAGCTCATCGACGAATTTGGTTATGTATATTCCCTGAACACAAAAGTGGTGGGTCCATAGAACATTCGCTATGAATACATTCTTTGGGAACGAAATGACGGTTTCTAGCCTCCTTTAATAGACTATGCGTTATTACTGTATTATTACAACGGAAACAAAGAATACCTCCAATTCCTGTAGCAACGAACAGTAACGGCAACGGCAGATAAATTAGAGCTATCCGCATCCTAGGGCCAGGAAAGGCAACCTGTTTCCTTGCAAAGCTTTTGCAACGTTTGACGGAGCAACACGACCACCCTTGGTATTTCTTTGCTTACCCATGGAAACAGGAGGATGTGAGGTATTTGAGCTGCAAAACAACGTGTCCATGCCTTTTGTTCTTGGAAGGTTGCTTGTTTTCACATACGCAGAGCATGCATGCATGGCATTCCAAAAATTGAGCTAACATTTACTGCAACGGCGATTCAATACGCAAGCTAGAAGATGCGTACCAAGGGTTATAAGATGCAGATTTCGCGTATTTCATTGATTGGTATGGTAATGTTCCTAAGCACATTACTCATGCATATATAGTGCTCACGAATTTGTCCGATAAGTTAGCAGGCACGAAATTGCTGTGATTACACAGTTATTCGTTGTTAAACATACACAGTGGCACTGAAATATTCCTGTTAACTATGGCCGAAGACATGTATTTGAATTTTGTTATCGGAACAGTTTATTTTGCATTTGCGTGAGTCTAATAATGCAATTATCACGTAGGAGAGCTTGGCACTGTTCAGCGGTAATAGACGTTTTTATTGTCGGGAAGATTCACTAGGTCACATACGGTTAGGTCGTCCGTCTCGTCATGAATGAAGATGACACCTACCCAGTAGAATAAACAGGATTAGCGCGAGAGACGGAACAATAGCCAGAAAAACAAATTTACAATACGTTCTATTTCACTGCGAATTAACCAAGTGTTCAAGAAATCATGGGTTCAAGTTGTCACTACGAAAGTGGCACGAAAACGCTGTTTTAGGATGCAAGAAAGCGACCTTCGTGGACTTTTGAAAGAGAATGTTGCGCACGAGAAACGAGTGACACAGGCTTGCTCCCTTTAACTTCACGTTTTCTACCATCAACAGTGGAACTCCCCGCACGTAATTGTTCTGATCAATATCAATGAGATTTGAATATGTTAAGACAGTAGGATTTTGCACGGAATGGTGTCAAGCATTCCAATACGAATCCATTTTTCAATACATTGCGGAAACACAATGCTTATATATTAAGTGGCGCAAGCAAAAAGATATCGATAGTGGTTGTTCAAATTTCAGCACTACTCGGTTCATAAATTAACATTGATAGCCTCAAATAAATCACACCATTATATTATACAAATCTTGTTGACAAAAACGACAGTGTAGGTAAGGGCTAGTAGAACACTGTGCAAGTCCTTTTTCGCTTTTACCATTTCACAATAGTATATGTATGTGCATTATGTACAACATTCCTGTTCGTGATGGTCACTTTTTTGGCGCACAGTTTCCTTGGACACGTTCAATAAGATCCTAGCAAAGAAAACAATTATGTCGGTAAAAAAGACCAAGGTATGCCAAAGAATGCTTTCGGTTTGGTCACCGAACTGAACTGTCCTTCGGGTGAGCTGAAAGAAAAGAGTTGAATGGATCGTACAAAAAATTGGAATTCACCACACTTGGATGCAACAAATGACACCAGCTGCCGATGCAGCCATTCCTACATAAGTGTGTCTTCCTCCAAATAAACTAGTCATATTAGTGCTCTCTGTACACAAAACAATTGTTCCATGTGGACGTGAGAGATGGAAAAAGCAACTGGTGTTCGAATTCCAGCCTTGAATTTCCAGTGGAGCTGACAATGAGGCTACCAAAGCTCATGTCACTACATATGTTGCTTGCTCAAACAATATGCAGTTGTTCTAAGGAAGTACTTACATTGGAATACGTAAGACTAAGATATTTTTTATTAGTGGTTCGTTTTCTTCTTCTTTTTATTAGCGTTGGTTTCTGTTTTAGGTGTTGTGGTTACAATATTACCATCCCATTCTATTGTCTACCAGACAGCAGGGACATTCTGTTGCGCTCTCTCCCGCTCTCCCGGCCACTGTCATCTTGCACGCAGAGGGTCCTACCTTGGCCGCTTCTTTGCCAAGGGAGTCTAATACTTCCACATGAACATGTGTCTTCTGGGCACATGACCTCCACCAAGGAGAGCCAATGATCGTGAGTATTTTGAAGATTGCTACAGGATGAGATGGGTCATGCCGCCAATAGCATCGGTGACTATGGTAGAAGCCGCTGCTGGCATCCATCATAGCAAACTGGGACAGGGAGAATACGGTACGATAACCTAGGAAAATCCAAGGAATCGCGTGGATCGGCCACTTCGAAATCCGGCGGCAAACATCTTCGACGAGATCTTTGAAGATGGCAACTGATACCAAATAAACCATTTACCATTTTACGTTTTAAAGAAATTGTTATTTTTGTAATTTGTAAGTGAAATCACGTGTATCCTTAAAACAATACGTATCGATGACGGTACATTTCTTTACAGAGAACTTTTTCTCTTTGCTTGGCACATAACTTGTATTTTTTTATTGATTAACTTGCGATATGGAATGCGAATGGTTTTGACGAGTCGCAAAAATACTTCCTACATGGTGGACTTCACATGCCACATTCGTTTGTCGCACTTGACATACATATGCAACTGCTACGTAGGTCGGAGCATGTTCTTAGCAACCAAAGAAAGCACTTTTGTTCGAGGTACTATTGGAATATCTGACTCCGTTCTGTACAAATATCCGACTGTCATTATATATTCAATTTTATGAGTGTATTCAA
>JACMIJ010000607.1:0-17268 GCA_014805365.1 Koerneria luziae
ATCCACCGCTTTCTTATTTCGTCCGATCTCAATCCTGACACGAATGTCATCGTCACAATTAGATCTCGGACGTCTTTCACTTTTTCAAACTCGCATGTCTTAGCGGCATTCTGTATTTCCGACAGGAACTCAACGAGAGACTGGGTGGGTTTCTGTTCAATCTTCATCAACCGATGCCTTTCAGATAATAGGAGCACCTTTGGCTTAAACCTTTCGGACATAGCCTTGGTTAATGTCTCATAGAGCTCATTCTCCAACTTTTTTCCAGGCAATAACGATTCCAACAAACCATAGTTCTCTGGCCCAATCTCATCGAGAAAAATGAGGCGTTTATGTAGTGGATCTTCCACCTTACGAAGTGTAAATACATTCTCTAGGCGTTGTAGCCATATTCTCCACTCTGACCCTGGCACATACGGACCGGGGAACTTCCCACGGTAAGGAACAACTTCCTCCGCCTGTGCTAAGGTCTGGGTTGCACTGCTTTCACCTGTCATTGCAACGCAACGATTTGGTTCTTTACAATACAGGGGACTCTGCCACTTAGTCTTTCGACCTTACGGCCAACACTTGGGTTCTGCTTTACCTTTTCCGTGTGAACAACGTCCACAAACACAAGCACTCGGCTCGCTGCACTCAGGCAATACTGGTACTCAGACCAACTGTCCTCGGACAAACAGATACACGTATCTGACAGTGGAAAAGGTAGAAGTCTTACGAACCTGTCGCGTCGAGTCAGATCCCTGATCGCCACTTGTGATCGTGCCGAACAAGGTAGAGAGCGGTAATAGAGCTTTATTGGTTGCGTGTGACCAGAGTCACCCGCAGGGAATGTAAGCAATCAAAGCAAGGGAATGTAGACTGCTCTTCTTTATATACCACTCGAGAATGATGACGACGACGATGCAGACGCAGCAGATGCAGACTAACCTCATCACAGCATTCTCACTGTGATGAGTACAGAGAGAGAGACAACTATATCATTTCTATTACCATCCAACTGTTCCCTTTCTGTCAATCTAGTGAATCGAAGTAATGTCCAATTTCCTTTGTTTCTATGGCGTGCGGGTGGAGGAACAGTAGAAATGAATCCCCTTAATTTCATGCAAAGAATAGTTTTAGTGAAGGAATCACTACTGAATGGATGAATATCTTACAATTAGGATTTGTTGCTTGAACATTTCAGCGGCAAATCAATCCAAAAGAGCGATTAATTCTCATTCAACGATAGCTGGAAGAGAAGCGCGGGCATGACATAAATCTGCAGAATAATTTCCCTTCAAGAACGGTTTCTACAGTCAGCACAGGTTTTTTTGTGGACAACTGATAGGTGAACACAAACTCGTACTCATTGTCAGGCAACGCTATCTTGCTGTTTCCTGATCAGTTTCATTGCTTTTTGATAATCGAAAGATAAATTGTGTCGGGTCAAGCACCAGTCGACCAACGTCGCCAAACTATAAGTATTTTCCAAGAACCGAAGTGTGATTTCAAAAAAGATAATGGAAAAATGCCGTAAATTTATATGGCTAATGCTAGGCTAACAATAAACAGCGCTTCTTTGCTTTTCCTCCTTTATTTTTGAAGGCTGCTCCCGAAGATTCAATAATATACATGTTGCTTGATTAAGCTCTATACAGTAATACGTCAAAATTGGTTTGTGCTGAATCGTATTTATCAGTGGTTCGGCTGAGAAAATCCGATTTGCTGGCCGGCAATGTCGAAGATCATGCAGTATTGTCGAAAAGCGGACGCTCCGAGGATCCACGCGGGACCGAATCCCGTGGAGTCACTCGGCACAAGGGAAAGCAGACAGTAGTTCGGACCCCACTAAATTACGTATGTTCAAAGCGGCATTACATTTTATGCTAATTTCTTTGTTCTAGCTATTTTTAACCGCCCTGTACAATTAAATCTATTGCCGCTTAGCAAAAGAAGCGGTATCACGTGAAATGGAATCGGTTTGTCTCCTTGCTAACAGGAGAACTGCAGTACCTCTTGTAAGCCAGTTTCATTTATGCATTGTCATGCAAATGCAAGGAGCTTGTTAGAAGAAAAGGATGAAAGCATTCATATAACGCAAAAAACTATGCGTCTTGTTGAACAAGTTCTACATTTCTTTCACTTAGAGTACGTACAAACAGCATATCAACTCACGGATGTAATCATATCCTTTGCATCAATCCTCAAAGCCATCGTTCCCACTTCGAAATCGAAGTCGGGGAATTGCGCATCGCAGTCGACTTCGTATACACCGAGGTCGTTCAGGCGAGCCTGAATGCGAGGAACATGGCAGTCGTCGATCAAATCCATGCTTGTGGATGAAGCTAATTCGATGTCTTCAGCTGCCATTTGTGATACTTACGTTCGGTACGAGATTCTGGACGACTGCAGTGACCACATCAGAAGGTGCCGGTATCAAGTCGTCATCGAGGTTGAGTACTGCCTAAGAGCGATACGAGTACCATCACTACCATCGCTTTATACAAATGCTTATGATCAACACTTACATCCCATCCTTGGTTGTTCGTGTATGAACCGGCGCTGACTGTGTAGATGTGAAACTGGAAGAAGGTGGCCGATGTGAGGGAAGTGAAGCCAAGGATGTCATTACAGTGAGCGTTATCGTGCTGAAAATAGCGGATCAGTCCCGAAAATGATTGCGTATGTTCTCGCTGTGACATACATTCAAACGGTTTCTAACTAGCTGTGTATTGTAGGTAAGCAACAGTATGTGTTGCGCATTTCAAGCACCAAGCCTTCCCTATGTGTGTCAGCACATAGGGAAGGCTTGGTGCCAGACATTGCTGGAAAAAGAATCGTACGCCTCCGAGTGTCAGCAACCCTATCCGTTTTTCGCCGTCATCGCCACTTTCCACGTAGATTGTGTACAGCGGCTGATCAACAAGTCCTGAAACATCATTGTGGGTGGGAACGAAACACGATCGTAATCATATTTACTTTTCTGCGGATGTGTTGTACTTGAGGTTTCTCACTATGAACACATTTCCATAAGTACAGACATACAAGAGATGTTTTCGTTCTGAGGCAGAAATTAGCTAACCATTGTTTGAGTCGGCTCAAACAATAGAGCTAATTGGATTAGTGCATCTGTATTTGTGTGGAGCATTGTACTGACCTTGCTTGATCGCCTCAGCGAACGGCGTCGTGAATCCCTCATCGGCAATGGACGGATACGCCAATCCGAGGACACCGTCGTACTCCGCGTACTCTGTCATCGACGTCGTCTGGCCGAAGGTGACGTTCACTGCGAATGGAGACGGATCGTCTCCAACCTGAGTGGAAAGACCATTGAGACCATCCCAAAAGCGCACAAATCATAAACACACATCACTGATCTGGCTTTAGATTGTAAATACTGTTTGCCAACTATGACAACAAAAAATAAAGAATGATGCTTTCCGTTGAGTATTTACGTAACCACCACGTGCCTTGAGTATATCAAATCCAAGAAATCCAGACGTCTGTGAATTTTGTGAGCTGATTGTGAACTTGCGCCCGTCTCTCTTGTAGGTCGTGGACATCGAGGAGTCGTATTGCGTGGCACGACACGGCGCGTTCGGATCACAGCACGCGAAGTCGCAGTCGATGTGATGGCAATTGGCTGAAAGAATACGATGGGAGGTTAGTCCTAACAACAAGACTCATTGCCGGCCACTGATTCTGGTAGTTACCTCTCTCAACATCACTATGCTTGCTTCATCAATTGTTCCTTCAAACCACGGTTGCATATGACAAAAAAAGGTTTCGCACGCATTGACAGAAGAACATACAAATATGACAGAAGTGTCACTATCTCAAGGTCAGCACTCACCTCCACTGCATCCTTGGCAATCCCTGTCGGCGATGCAGGTTTTGTCGGCCACCCAGAAATCGGCCGACATCAAGTCTACCACAACCTGAAAGTAATGAGTTTTGTTAACCCAAAGGTCGTAGTAATGACTTTTTCTTAAGATTAATTTTTGTGTAGGCAGTAATGAAACATACTGAAAACGTTTGGCTCCGTGGAGTTCCAACAGTTACATTGACGAGAAAGTCAACCTCTCCGATGTAATTTAGGATCTGAAAAGAAAGCGTTATGAATAATCAAAATGGTGAACATGTATACTTATGTTTGCTTGAACTAACAGGAGTTACAAAACTTGCACTCGTGGCTTCTATGATGCAAGACAACACTTACACTAGACGACGCAGCGGCGAAGACGTCGTCCTTCTTATTCCTCACGGCATCTCGGAATGCTTTCTTGTAAAATCTATCGCTCAGTTCCAGAATATTCCTTCGCGGTTTTTTGTGCATTGGAAACTGATGAACAGCACATAGCGATAGGCAGACGAAGGAGAGGAGGACGAGAAGCGAGCGCATGCTGAACACTTTTTTACAATTAGAAAGCAAAAATAACGACAATGGCGCATAGATCTTTAACTGGGCTATCATATTATAGAACAGAAGAAAAACCCTAGCATGATCAGTGCATTGCTTACGTAAATCTTATTGTTAGGATAAGCTTTAAGCGGTTTCAAGTAAATATGGGTTCTTGTAAAAACTTTGGAAAATATCTCGTTACGTGCACTCGAATGGTGCGAGTGAACCATGTGCTATTATATAGGTGAGTTTTTGCTGCGGACACGAGCCTTATCATGGATTAGAGAACAATAAACCCCACGCTTCACTTTCTAAGCATACCAGGTCGGAATTTCAGCTGTTATCAAACATTAATTAATAGGTAACAATTCAAACAATACTATTACTTTAATTTGGACACCAGAAGTGGTGTGGATAATGTGGCTTCATCGCATAAAAAGGCACGATGCTTCTCCCCGTATCAGATCAGCATCAGTGCTCTTTGAGATTTGGTGATGGCAAATTTGGGTACAATCGCGACAAATTTGGGTACAATCGCGAGTACACGATTGACCGACAAACATTTCTCGACGACATTCTCCGATAAGCGAAGATCGCTTTCAAATAAAATAATGGAAAGATCGAACGTTTTCAGCTTATGATGGGTTGGTTGTAGTTTATGCGGATTATGTTTCCTCGCGTGCACGGAAACGGAAAACGTGGAAAACGCCATTGAGGACATTCTAAGGTGCGGAAGACAGTTTATCATTGCAACAGGAAGATATTTCAATGCAACGGCGTTGAGAATCCGATTTGTTTGTTCCCGATATCGAAGATGGTGCAGTACTGACGGAACAGCGATTCACCGAAAACCCAGGCGGGTCCGAATCCATTTGAATCACTCGGGGCGAGCGATAGCAGGCAGTAGTTATCCCCCCACTGAAATATCAAGTGGCAATCAGCAAGATCATGATATCTGAGATATTCCTCCTGTTGTTTACAGCTGCCAAATTTCAACACTTGGGTAACGCCTTTCTGGCGTATTTGATTGATGAGTATGACCATTTTTGGCGATGGTCAGATTACAGGCAAAATCATGGATCAGGTGACTCCTTCGAGAAAGATCATACCGATGCGATCATATCCTTTGCCTGTATTCTCAACGAGAGCGAGCCGAGTTGGATATCGAGGTCGGGGAAATCCGAATCGCACGGAACTTCATAGACGCCAATCGAATTGAGATAGGACTGAAAGCGCAAATGAGGTGTTGACACCGAAGTAACTCATTGTCTTATTGTTAGTGGCGTACTTTTGGTGCGAGGATTCTCGCGATTTCTGCCACGATGTCGGGCGGAGCGGGTGTGAGATCATCGCTCAAGTCAATCGCTGCCTGAAACATATAAAACATATAAATGTTTCTTCTTCATTAAAAATATTATAATTTAATTCTTACATTCCACACAATGTGTGTTAACTGACATGGAGCAGCCATCCCGAACATAGTACACAAAAATATTTATTGTTGTTCTTCTGTTATAGATTATGCATAGCCACCGCTATCTAGCTGCCATGTTCGAGAAGTCAAATCAACTTTGAACAATTCGTGCTTGTGACATACGCCAGCCGGCTTTACAAACAAGAGTAAATCTGATATTCTCTTATTGCTGGCCATGTATAAGCGGTCGTTGCGGGACCGCTAACTTTTGATTTTCGCGCGCTTGTTATATTTCTCCTTCATTCTGCTCCACGGTACACCGGTGTAGTTAAGCGCACATTGTGTCCATCCCTGGCTGTTCGAATACGAGCCCGCAGAGACAGAAGTGAGTTTGAACTGGAAGTATGTGGCGGAGGAGAGAGGAACGAAGCCGAGGAGGGAACCACAGTTATCACTGTCGGTCTATAAATATAATACATGTTTCTTTTAAAACAAGCATCATGCAACAGTTTCCAGAGAACAATGCAAAACTTGCCTCTCCAAATGTGATTTGCCCGTGTCGCATATCATCGTCCGCGGGAACATTGGGAACATAGATGGAGAAGAGAGGCAGGTCCACAAGTCCTTAATATAAACGAAATTCGCTCTATCTATGTGTAAACAAAATAACTGTATATTTTGCTACGCAGATTGCAATCGCACCTATCGGCCTATCGGAAACTGTACAAGTTAATAAAAACAGAAATCGCTCGTGCAGGTTAAGAAAGACAAAGCTCACCTTGATTGAATGCCTCAACAAACGGCGTAGAGAATCCTGGATCGGTAAGCGATGGGAAGGCCAAGCCAAGGATGCCGTCATGAGATGCGTATCCGTCCATGGAAGTTGCCTGGCCAAATGTGAGGTTCACTGCCAGAGTCGATGAGGAAGGATCTCCAAACTGTAACGAGGTATTGTACGCTTGCAGCACAAGAGAGTAGAGTAGTCAGATTCATAAAAATTTATCGCTCAGGTGGCAAAAGGTGAGTCTTCTCATACCCTACAGCGTTCCGGAACCCTTCGGACTCTCCACAGGCTATGAAAACTTGATTCGGGAGATCAATACTTATTATACATTACCGTAATGACATCATATCCGAGAAATCCGGATGTTTGTTGGTTCAGCGCCGTAGCGTTGAAAGTTCGTCCATCAGTTTTATATGTTCTTGACTTATCGGAATCGTATTCCGTTTTCCGACAAACGGGATTCGAGTGACAACATTCTTTGCAGCCGAAAGTGCAGCCGCCTACAATTGATCATATGTTTATTTACTGGAAACTGGTGTGAGATTATTCGCTGCTTGTCTAGTATTATATATTATTTGAAATTTCAAACTCAATCATAGTATACTCTACTGCTGTATCGTATGCTCGTCGTAGCTGCGATCTTCTTCGAAGATGACAGCTACGACGAGCATAGTGATTGCTGTAGCAGTATAGCATAATAACTATCTTACTTCAAGAACTTTGTTAAAAATAAATCCCTATGCCATGTTCAAGTGGTTGAGGCATCAAATGCCTTTGTGGCATAGTAAACCAACCGAATCATCCGATGGTCGCACATGAGGACATTTTATTTGTCATTCATAGCGTCTAATTATCGACTTAGCTGTGTTATGAAGGTAATGTTAAGGTATCACATTGCCTAGCAGTATCTACGTTAAAATTCCACACATTTTGCTAGAAACGAACTCACAGTTATAGCAATCAAAATCTCCAACGCATGTCTTGTCGGCTATATAGAAGTCGGCCGACATCAGATCGACTGTCACCTGAATGCTGAATGATTTAGCTAGGGAAGATAAGGATTTGTAATAGAATTTTTGGTTTTGAAGCCATGATTGACCTTTTGGTGAGGGGGGCCTCAAAGCTAACAATAAGATTCCTTGGGATAAGGGGATTTCGGTGCATAGAGAAGTACAAAACTTGTGATGTATGATGCTCCACGGCAGTTGAATTTAAAATGTTTGTGGAGTTGCACTCTTTAGTTTTTCTTTCATTCAAATACACAAATCATTTTTGGATGCCTTTTACGTGTATAAATCAAACAGATAAAGAGATAGAGATAAACCTGAAATGTTTGTTTTGGCGTCCCAACGGCAACGTCGATGCCGAATCGTGCGTCAGAGAAGTAGCTTGAGATCTAAAATTATGAAACTGATCATTATTTGGTGGTGATAATGGATGATAAGAATTATATGAGGTAAAAGCTAATGTAATTCTGCCACCAAAAAACTCTTTCTTGAATGCGTCGGCTATTATTCCTGAGTCAGTTCAACCCTAAGAGATCACATATCTGCCAGATTGTCTTACAGTAGCAGAGTGATCAGCGAATGAATTCTTTTTTCCAAGAATTGATTTCTGATATTCCCTCATAAATCGTTTATCCCTGATTTCTTTGATCTTTTGTGGAGACAACTTGTGCATGGGGAATTGGTGAACTGCACATGATGACAGGGAAATGAAGCAGAAGAGCAGAAGAAAATATACTTCCATCTAAACTTTGATTATAACTAAATATTGGACATGGGGGCAAAAAATCTTCAAGAATCACAGTCTAACGTTTATATAGATGCTTAAGCTTTCTTATCATGCATGTTGCTTTTTCATATGTTCTGGACATTTTTTCACACGTGCGAGAGATAATGCAGTGATGTTGCACTGTCAATGAAACTACAAAATATACAAATGCTCAATGGAAGTTATGCATACAGATGTCAGCACCTAATAGTAAGATCACACATTAAGGTGTGGCATAGTAACGATTCCTTAACAGATTCAAGCTTCCAAATCTGACAGGATGCGATCACTCTTTGATTACTAATGCACAATTGGTGGAACACATTCGCAACAGTACCCATTCTTTAACTTTAAGTCTTCTTACCCAAAATCTATAAATACAGTAGTCAATTCTTATTATTGCATTTGCGGTCTTATTGTTAGCGGCATAGTTCGCTCTTTGCTGAAGATGTCGGAAATCCACATAAAATTCATGCTTCCCTTTCATATATGTATGTGTACTTGACAAAACAATTCTTCGCGTGTGGTACTATTAGTCGAAACCAATAGATACGAGATTGAACATTGATCGCTCACCCATATAAGTACTACGATAAGCGTGGTACTCAGCATGAGTTGTCCATGAGAATGAATTGTGTTTATTCTTATAATACATCATTCATAATTTTAATGCAATGGCGTCGAGAATCCGATTTGTTTGTTCCCGATATCGAAGATTGTGCAGTACTGACGGAAGAGCGATTCGCCGAAGATCCACTCTGGTCCGAATCCAGACGAGAGAGTCGGGACGAGCGACAGAACACAGTAGTTATCACCATACTGAAAAGTTCACTTCTGCATGTGTGGCAGAAGAATATGAGCAAGATTCGGTATTGCTGAAACATTTGCGTTGTGCACAGCTGAAAAATAATCACCCTCAAGTTAGACGGTTTATATTATTTACTACAATGTTTTAAGCTCGTTATTTGAATTGGAAGCTGTCAGCATATTTAACGAAGGAAACATAACAGTTTGAGACACTCAAGCACCTTTCTGGCCTAATTGAGGGATTTTCTCTGAATACCGTAATGTTCGTACAATTAGGGATCAGACATGATTTCAACCAGTAAAGCATACCGATTGAATCATATCCGCTGCTTGTATCCTCAACGAGAGCGAGCCGAGTTGCATATCGAAGTCGGGGAAATCCGCATCGCACGCCACTTCATATACGCCAATCGAATTCACATGTGCCTGAAGGCACAAATGGAGAGTTGGCAATCCATTGTCTTATGGCCTACTTTTGGTAGAAGTCTGTATACGATCTCATCCGCAACGTCTGGTGGTGCGGGTGTGAGAAAATCGCCCAAATCTATCGCTGCCTAAAACATGCAAATAATTGTTGCATCTTATTTTTTTTTAAATATCATGACGTAATTATTACAGTTCTTACATTCCATCCTTCGTTGTTGGAATACGAGCCCGCCGAGACAGAAGTGAGTTTGAACTGGAAGTATGTGGCGGAGGAGAGAGGAACGAAGCCGAGAAGGGAACCACAGTTGTCATTGTCCGTCTGCAATTACACATTTCTATAACGACAACTCGAGGAACCTTTCTGATTACTGCCAAAACTTTACTTTTATGAAAAATGGCATAAAATACATTCCAGAGAATGATGCGAAACGTACCTCTCCAAATGTCATTTGCCCGTGTCGCATGTCATCGCCCTCGGTGACATTGGGAACATAGATGGAAAAGAGCGGTCGATCCACAAGTCCTGAATATAGACATATTCATATTCTACCCAAGACCGTTGTGTCATCCGGAAGGTCCCTCAGTACCACGTCACTTACAGCAACAGCAAGCTGTGAAGATCATCTACATCCAGAGTGGGACGTTCAGTTTTACAACCCAAGGCCTGCTTAGCATACCCCAATTCGCCCTCCAAGGAACTATTCGATTTTTGTTCTTCACCCTTCCTTCTTTCTACCAGGCGCTTGGTAGAAAGAGATCGAGCAGGATGAGGACTCTCTGGATCTAGCCAGGCCTCCCATTTTCTCCCGAACCCGCTTCGCAAGGCGACGACAATCCAACGACATTTGCTATGTACCTATTCACAGATTATTCTACAGATATCACAACAACATTCTCATATTGTGGATGAATATATAAACAACATGTCTTCTGCTAGATTGTTGTCCCATGGAAACGTGCAAGCTGATAGAAAGAAATCGCTCACCTTGATTGAATGCCTCAACAAACGGCGTCGAGAATCCTGGATCAGTGAGTGATGGGAAAGCCAAGCCAAGGACGCCGTCATGAAACGCGTATCCGTCCATGGATGTTGCCTGGCCAAATGTGAGGTTCACTGCCAGAGTCGATGAGGAAGGATCTCCAAACTGTAACGAGGTATTCTAACTCAAGCCTCTAGAGCTTTATGATTACTAATTGTAAGAGAAGAAAGCATTAAGATAATATTCATCACATGGTGAGTGATCTTTCATTGACGGAAACCATTTAGCAACACACACAAAAATGAAAGAGAGACAGTGAGGAACAGCATTCATTACCGTAAGAACATCATATCCGAGATACCCGGCAGTATACTGTTCAGGATGTTGGTTTAGCAGCGTGATATTGAAATTACGCCCGTCCTTTTTGTATGTGCTTGACTTATCGGAATCGTATTCCGTTATTCGACAGACGGGATGCGATCGACAACACTCCGGGCAGCCGAAATGGCAGCTGCCTGCAATTCACACTTCGCCATATTAAAATATTAATGTGATGTTTGTTAGTATAAGTGATATAGTAAGTAAAGCAAAAAACATAGAATGATAGATACGTAGTTTAGCTACTTATTGTTAGTAAGTGAGATTAATCGGTTTTGGTCTCTAGCGTCTGACCGGCCGAGACCATCGTATGTTATTTGAAGTCCCCCCTAATCAATTGTTTTTCTCTAGATCTGTCGACAATGTGCGCTGACTGGCAAGGAGCAAAAATTTTCAGCAAAGCACACTATAAATAGTTGCTGTAACTTTTGTGCAACTAAATGGGTATAGCTCACGCCGTCTAGCTGTCACACCTGAACCGTTAAAAACAGCTTCCTACACTTGTTGCCTGCAACATATGCCAGACGGTTTTGAAAGTTAGTGCAAAGCCAACTACTACACGTGGCCTTTTAGTCGCTGCGAGACCAAACGTTCAAAATTCGGCTGGCACTTAGTATTTATCCCGCAGTCTGCTCCTTGTCACACTACCACAGTTAAACGCACAATGTGTGTCTCTTCTCTATAATTTCGAACTACTTCATCTTCAAATCGTTTGTCGTATAAATATTTATAAATGATGCATCGAAGCTTCAAGTGGTGAGTTTTTCTTTTGTTCACAAGAAGCCCTTTAGTGTATTATGTAATGCAAGTACAATTAGTATATCTGGCTCCGTTCCGTACAACAAGCCGACTGTCGTTGTACGAACAACTCTTATTGTTATGTTTTTTTTTTACCAATTACACAAATTTGTTAAAGCATTCACATCTTTTGCATCTAGTGACAGTCAGATATTTGTGCAGAACGGAATAAGGTATGCCAAAAGTGATGCGAAGCACATTGTCCACGAAATGTGTCTTCAAGAGCATTTGAAGGCAAGGTTCTTGTAAAAAATGATATTTTTTACTAGCAATAACAGCTCACTCATTGAACTCACAGATTTGGCAGTTCAACCGTCCAGTACATCTCTTGTCGGCTATATAGAAGTCTGCCGACGTCAGGTCGACTGTTACCTGAATGCCATGTTCAACTTTTAAAGATAGGAATTAAAATTTGTGGTTTTTAAGCCATGATTGGCCTTTCGGAGATATCACTAACACCTCCTAAATAATCTGTGGAATTCCTTGCATAAAGAAATTCAAAGTTTGTGAAACGTTATCTGCCACGATGTAGTGGAATTATGAAAGTTTGAGAGTCCGTCACTAACAATAAGGCTACTATCGTTACTTGTAATATGATAAACTGTTACATGTGTTGCACATATAAAATATATGGCGGTAAGAAAAACCTGAAACTTCTGCTTGGGCGTCCCAACGGCAACGTCGATGGCGAATCTTGCGTTCGAAAAGTAGCTTGAGATCTATAATGAGAAGAATATGATCATTATTCGGTGAGGAATTCTATGCAAGTAACAAAAAGAATGTAAGGGAATGATGATTTTTTCACCAAAAATTTTTTCCTGAAGTCCATGACAATCATACCTGTGTCAGGGTACCTTGAAATATGATATTATGCCCTACATACCTGACTCCGTACTTACAAATATCCATCCGACTGTCGCGGTATGATCAAATCTTATTGTTAGGGCTCTTCCAATTACTAAACTTATCAAAGTGCTCAAATTCTTCGCTAACCTATGCCATTTCGCAAGCTCGTGAAACTGCTGTGAACAGTTAAAAAAATTGAATACGCTTATAAAATTGAATATATATTGGCAGTCGAATATTTGTACAGAACGGAGTAACATATTCCAATAGAATTTATATGTTTGTTGTAAGATTGTCTCACATTAGCCGAGTGATCAGCAAATGAATTCTTCATTCCAAGAATTGATCTTCGATATTCCCGCATGAATTGTTTGTCCCGGATTTGTTTGGTCTTTTGTGTAGACAACTTGTGCATGGGGAATTTGTGAACTGCACACAATGACAAGGAAACGAAGCAGAGGAGCAGAAGATATCTGTTCATCTAAATTGTGATAAAATATAAATGGAGGCATATTTCAGTTCAAACAAAATTTCCAAAAAAAATCCTTGTTGCTGTAACAAACACATGTAAAATATTGCTTATATAGAAGCAAACGCTTTCTTATCATGCATGCTGCTTTTTCATATGTTCTTGTTCTTGATATCTCATCACACGTGGTGAAGATAATGCAGTGATGTTGCACAGTCAGTGAAACTACGAAAAATGCAAGTGCTTAATAGAAGATATGTGCAGATCCCAGCATCTA
The DNA here is from genome assembly GCA_014805365.1 of Koerneria luziae. Classification (NCBI taxonomy): domain Eukaryota; kingdom Metazoa; phylum Nematoda; class Chromadorea; order Rhabditida; family Neodiplogasteridae; genus Koerneria; species Koerneria luziae. The sequence goes on from JACMIJ010000607.1 coordinate 13,337, forward strand.
ATTGTAAGATCAAGGATGTATCATGTATTGAATTGTGGTGTAGTGTGATCCAAGCTTCCAAATCTGACACGAAGCTATCACTCTTTGAATACTATGTAATGCACAGTTGATGGAGGCGATCGCAGTGGTACTGTATAGGTATTGTATACGTTACCACATGCATACAGTAGGTCAAGTGTGCATACGTGATGGAAACAGTTACATATATGGTATGTGATACTCTGGTACTGGTCATTTTGTAATCAAGAACGATAGTTTCGAGCTTGAACATTGATCGCTTTCGCTCACCCTTATAAAAATACGGGTGGTGCACGCTTGACTTATTTATGGGAATGAACCCCGTTTATTCTCACATCATGCATATTTTCAATGCAATGGCGTTGAGAATCCGATTTGTTTGTTTCCGATATCGAAGATGGTGCAGTACTGACGGAAAAGCGATTCGCCGAAGATCCAGGCGGGTCCGAATCCATTCGAATCACTCGGAGCGAGCGACAGCAGGCAGTAGTCATCACCCCACTGAAATGTCAACTTGCAATAAGCAAGAGCAAGATTATGTTTACTGAAATATTTTTGTTGTTGTTTAGAGCTGAAAATTTTCAATACTTATCAAGCACCTTTCAGGTTTATTTAAGGAATCAGTATGACTGTCTTCGACAATCGAAAAAGAGATCAAAGATCATACCGATACGAGCATATCCTTTGCCTGTATTCTCAACGAAAGCGAGCCGAGTTGGATATCCAAGTCGGGGAAATCCGAGTCGCACGGAACTTCGTATACGCCCAGCGAATTGAGATGTGACTAAAAACTCGTCACAGCACAAAAGACGTCTTGGTCGCGAAGCAACTCATTGTCTTATTGTTAGTGACGTACTCTTGGTGCGAGGATTCTTGCGATCTCTGCCACGATCTCGGGCGGTGCGGGTGTGAGATCATCGCTCAAGTCAATCGCTGCCTGAAATAAAAATACATGTTTCATCTTATTTTTTCTAAAAAAATCATATAATTCTTACATTCCATCCTTGGTTGTTTGAATACGAACCCGCAGTGACAGAAGTGAGTTTGAATTGGAAGTATGTGGCGGAGGAGAGAGGAACGAAGCCGAGGAGGGAACCGCAGTTATCACTGTCTGTCTATAAGTATAATACATGTTTCTTTTTAAAACAATTATCATTCTAGAGTATGATGCAAAACGCACGTCTCCAAATGTAATTTGCCCGTGTCGCATGCCGTCGTCCCCGGGAACATTGGGAACATAGATGGAAAAGAGCGGCCGTTCCACGAGTCCTTAATATAAACGAAATTCGCTCTCTCTATCGCTACGTAACTTGTGATCCTATAGAAGTCTGCAAGTTAGCAGAAAGGAAATCGCAAACCTTGATTGAATGCCTCAACAAACGGCGTAGAGAATCCTGGATCAGTAAGCGATTGGAAGGCCAAGCCAAGGATGCCGTCATGAGACGCGAAACCGTTCATGGAAGTCGCCTGACCAAATGTGAGGTTCACTGCCAGAGTCGATGAGGAAGGATCTCCGATCTATAACGAGTATGATTGCATTTCAAGAATGCAGGTAATTTCCAAGAGAAGAAATCGACAAGATAATATTGATCACTGGAAATGCTATTTCAGGGACAGAAACGATCATATTTACCAGCACACAAAGAGGGAGACAGAGTGGAATAGCATTTAAAGAAGGACTCAACTCAGTTTATTGTGTGTGCGAGTGCATTGTTTGTGCTATGCCCTAAAACTTAGGCCATACACGCGTACGCCATCACACAAACACTGATGTAGATCAAAATATGTATGTTACTTTGAGATCAAACAGGGCATACTCGCATCGTGTGCGCGGTGTTTCGGTAAATGCACTATGCCCCCATTTTTCGCCACCAACTTTTATACAATGTAAATGAAAAGTACAAGCAAAAATTACCCGTGATGATGTCCAAAAGAACCTCTGTGATAGGGTAGTCAGATTACAAATAGTGCATAGAAAGTGAGTTTACTCCTTCTTTAATGAACCTTTGTTGCCCATTACCGCACAGCGTTTAGAAGCTGTTCTTATTGCCGGTTGAAATGCTCATGTTCCTTTGTTCACTCGTCAAGTGTCTTTGTGCTTGTGTGAAAATGAGATGCCAGGATGTGCTAGCTGTCATGAGACGCAGTATACCGTAACAACATCGTATCCGAGGAATCCGGCCGTTTGTTCGTTCAGAGCCGTAACGTTGAAATTCCGCCCGTCCCTTTTGTATGTTCTTGACTTATCGGAATCGTATTCCGTTTTCCGACAAACGGGATTCGAGTGACAACACTCTTGGCAGCCGAAATGACAGCTGCCTGCAATAGAACGCACCTCTGACTGCAGGTTCATGTTCTTCTATCTTATGTCTTATGTGTCTTATGTCACCGGAATTGCCAATTCAGTCACTTCATGTTCAAATGATGGAGGCACCGAATGTTCAAAAGAAGTTCTTTTTCGTTAGAAACCTTTAAAAAAAACCAAATTGCACAAATACGGCATCGTAGACCAACCGAATGATCATATCATCATTGAACGCACAGAAGGACATTTTACTTGTCAGGCATAATATGTTATTAGTTATGTTATGAAGGTAACGCTGAGAAAACACATCATAGTGCGAATACAAGGTTTACGTTAATATATCTTGATAACAATTGTAGACTCACAGATGTCGCAGTCAAAATCTCCAATGCATGTCTTGTCGGCTATGTAGAAGTCAGCCGACATCAGATCGACTGTTGCCTAAATGTTTTGATTCAACCATAAAAAACATGGCTTTCAGAATTTGTTATTTTGAGTTATGATTGGTCTTCGAGGATATTACTAGCAACACCTTCTGAAATCTAACAATAAGATTCCGTGGTATGTGGGACTTTCCACACATCTAAAACAAGCCACGCTTGTTTTTTTTCGCTAGATAAAAAATATGCTGTGGAAATAGGAAGGTTTGTGGAATTATCCTCTTCTTGAATATTCCTATCATTCAAACACACAAATGTTTAATGATTGGCTTTTTAAAACGTATTAATAGGTTATGAAGAAAAATGTATAAAGATAATGAGTTATAGATAAAACCTGAAACGTCTGTTGTGGTGTCCCAACGGCAATGTTGATGCCGAAACGGGCATCGTAGTAGTAGCTTGAGATCTGAATTGATAAGACTGATATTAGCATTATTTGGTGAGGAATACTATGTGAGGGACAAAAAGAATGTAAAGTAATGATTTCTTTTTCACCAGAAACTCTTTCCTAAAGGTCATGATTCTTACATTTACCTTGAAATATTATGTACATGTTATCTTACAGTAGCAGAGTGATCAGCGAATGAATTCTTCCTTCCAAGAATCGATTTTCGATATTCTCTCATAAGTCGTTTATCCCGCATTTCTTTGGCCTTTTGTGGAGACAACTTGCGCATGGGGAATTTGTGAACTGCACATAATGACAAAGAAACGAAGCAGAGGAGCAGAAGATATATGTTCATCTAAATTGTGATGAAATATAAATGGAGGCATATTTCAACTAAAACAATTATTTCCAAACATCTTTATTGATTCACCAAACATCTGAAAATAACTGTTTATATAGATGCCTAACAATGAACTTTCTTATCACGCATGTTGCTTTTCACATGTGGCAGAGATAATGCACTGATGTTGCACAGTCAATGAAACTACAAAATATGCCAATACCGAATGGAAGATATTATATTATATGTTCTGATGTAAGATGAACCCGTCACACCTACATGAGGTGTGATGTAATATTACAAGGGTTTCCAACTCTGGTAGGCTGCGAACAATCTTCAATTACTTTCTTCAGTGCAAATGTATGTACTCGGTGCTGAACAGTCCAGCCGTTTTCTGCCTACAGTCCAATTGGTTTCGGGTTAAACAGTCCAGCCCAAATA
>JACMIJ010000608.1:0-17266 GCA_014805365.1 Koerneria luziae
ACTAACTTATACGGCCTGAGAATAGAAAAGAGTAGATCAACGCCGATAATGAGATTGAGAAGGTTCTGGAAAAAATAAATTCAACATTTTGCGGAACACCTTGTTTTCCGGAATATCAACCATCAATCACTGTGAAAGTCATAGGCCAGCGATGTTACTCGCAAATTATTAGAAGAAAAATTTGTTTACTCTGCTTTTTTTACAGAACTACTTCTTCTTCTACTTTTTACTTTCCATAGCTTTACAGCAGCTCACTAAAAAGGTCACTGAAAACAAACAACCACATCAGCCGCGGTACTACCGCGGCGGTAGTCATCTTCACCAATCCGTGACCTTTGCACCATGCCGTGCCAAATAATTTTTAAGAACAATGAGCGTCCATTTGTAGGTCACGGAAAATATTTCGTTTCGTGGAGTGGGGGAGGGGTAACACAACCATAGCTCATGAACGTGATCATGTAAGCTATAATAGAATGATCTCTTCGAGTCCTTACAATTAGTGTGCTCTTTGCAGTCATTTTTGAATGTAGCGGCAGATATTGCATACCTGCACATCCAACGCGTACAATTGTGGTATGGTGGAAAGAGTGCAGCTGATTCTGTAGGCGGAAATCTGCGCCATAACTCGGGCGCCATTGATGAACACGTAGATAAGAAGCAACGTGTGGAATCCCGCAAGCGTTGCGATCAGAATGCCTGGAATTACAATGAGACTGGTCATTGACTAGTCATTGACTGGTAATAGCCACAGTTATATTCTTTCAAACTTTGATAAATGACATTTCCCCATTTTGTGAAGAGCCACCCTAATTGTAAGTTAAAAATTCTCAAGCTTGGTAACTTTCCAAATCTTATTTTGCCAACGCTCTTTTTCCCATTGTTAGGAAACACAAAATGCAACCACAGCGCTCAAAGGAAAATAGCCCACAAGCATAGAAAAACTGTTTGAGTGTCTAAAACCCTCATTGTCTTTCGTGTTACATATTCTGACAATAAGAAATATCCACTTCAAAAACAAGGTTTCATAACAGTAACAGTGCATACTATCAAAAAAAATGGATTATTGTATTATTCTAATTTTTAAAAAAACGTAGAAATAGTGAAACCTACCGTGTTTGGTCCGTATTTCCTTGTAATTTACGATGGCATAGACGGTAACCACATTACCGTAGAGGCCAAAAGCGGCAATGAAATATGCAACGATAGCTCCGCCATATCGCAACACATCCATGGCGGATGGCGAGACTTCCATCGCCTTTGTTTTCTGACAATGAGTATTTAACTGATTATGGGAGCTGGTTGTGAAGCCGAGAATCTTCTATGGGATTACCTGGTCCAAAGGGCACGAATAACAATATATTTACTGTTTGCAGCCCTTTTGATGAGAACCAAATGTTACATAAGAGAGCATGTTCCAAAAAAAAGAATTCATGTTTCGGTAACAAAAAAAAAACACAAGATATCACGAAATGGGCAAAAACAAAGAAGTCCAGACAAAGAAAATGTTGATGGTAAGCTTCATGGTAAGCTTCAACAAAATGATGATTGCTTCCAAGATGACCTATTTTCTTTCACAAAATACAATACCCACTTATGGATATAGTACATGTAAAACATCAGCGTACTTCAGGGCGGTCCACTGGGTACCCAGGCTAGGGCTTGTCCTATCTAGACGGGAAGCAATCCTGCGAATGCGGGAATGGTGTAAGGAAGAAGAAGAAAACATCAGCGTACTAACAATAAGTGCATAATAGCGGTAGGACAATACTATTAGCTTACCTGACTCCGTTTATACAAATATCCGACTGTCGATTTATAATGGTATCTTATTGTTAGGTTTCTATCCAATTACCTATATTTGCCAAAGCAGTCAAATTTTCCACAAACCTATATCATTTTCAAGCTTGCGAATCTGTACTGAATTGTGGAAAAACTTGAATACCTTGACAAAGTTGAATATATAATGACAGTCGGATATTTGTACAGAACGGAGTCAGATATTTTTACAGCACTATGTACTTGGCGCTCGTCAAAAAGGGGGTGTGCGGTAAGCAAAGTAAACGTTTTCCCGAATCAAAGTCGAATAGTCGGCGGGGAACAAATTCATACGTTCCCCTAATTGTCTCCGCTACAATGTGATTTAACACATAATGCTCCGATTTATCATCGATGACGTTTGCAACGAGTGCCATCAAAGATGTGGGGGCAAGATGTATGAGGCTCACGAAAATGCAAAATACATCGTTCCGATAGCAACAGAGAAAAACATGTTCTCGCTCGTAGTCAACAATTGTTGGCACTTTTGCAGTTTGCCGGCCCATGCACTTGTGACAGCTTCAGCATTGGCTTAGGCTTAGTTCATTCAGGCTTAGGCTTAGTAGGGACACAGTTTAAGTGGCATGGACGTAGTCTGACTGGGTTGCGTAGCGGATGTGTACGCCGCTGAAGCGGACGCAATGTATGGGCCGGTAAACTGCAAAAGTGCCCAACTGTTTTTGAATACGCAAGTGAACGTTTCATTACGATCAATGGACTACGCACAGCAATTTTGCATACCTAGTGTTAAGGTCGAGTTCCAATGAGCGTTGGATGTATAAAAAGGCACGTCCCTACCAAACCATGATGTCATCCCTCCGGTGTAGGTACTAGGTCCTGGGTAGGTAAAGGTAGTGATTGTATCGGTCCGTGTGAATGACTGGGCAGTTTCAGACTTAATAGGCTCCTCAATACTACCCGCAAGGCGAAATGCCTTGAATACGTGAGACGTTGCCTTTGTCTTTTGCCACCTCAAACCAGGATTATCATTCCATTTCGGGACGTTGTCCCGTAGTCTTGGTATGTGTCGAGTGGCAGCACAAGTTTGTTGAATGACAACATCCTCACAATGTGCGCTTAACTGTGGTAGTGTGACAAGTAGCAGACTGCAGGATAAATACTAGGTGCCTGCCGAATTTTGAACGAATGGTCTCGCAGCGACTGAATGGCCACGTGTAGTAGTTCACTTTGCACTGACTTTCAAAACCGGCTGGCATATGTTGCAGGCAATAAGTGTAAGAAGCTGTTTCTTATCGTTCAAGTCTGACAGTAACACGGCGGGAGCTATGCGCATTGCTGGAGATTTCTGCTCCTTGTCAGTCAGCGCACATTGTGTCCTGGCCCTCTTACAGGTTTCCCCGCGGGCAAAATGCCTTGAACACATGAGAACACTGCTTTTGCTTTGTTTTTTGTTGAATCGGGCAACAATATGTTTATTCGCTCATAAGATGCCGCACATTTTGTGAGGATTGTCGACGGGTCTCCTCTGCACGTCTCCCTTCCCATCGACATTCTCGTTCTTCGCGGGCGGTGTGCTGGGCATCTTTGGCTGGATGGGAAGATGTTTGAAATTGGATGACATTATGGAACTATTGTATGAGTTGCGTACGACGCGACGCGTGCCAATGCGTTGCGTGCTTGCAGTAGTTCCTTTGTGCTAAATACTGCATAACTAGTTGAACACTACTATACCAAGGAAAGCTGAAACAAGAAAAGTCTTACAATTAGTGAGATTCAGATTAGCACTATGGGCGTGCGCAACGCATGCAACAATATTATTGACATACCTGGGTGGTCAGCCTGGCTCGATACCTTCGTGGTTAGACAGCTGCCATATAACTCGACCACCTGTGGTACCCGATTTCCTCGGTTACCTCCCCGCAGGCTGTAAAGCCTTGCATCGGGAGGACCGGTTCAGGGCTTTTTAGCTGCGGGGTTTTTATTTTTTTAATTTTTTTTAACCTGGGTGGTCAGTTTATATGGTAGAGTCTAACCACGAAGGTATCGGATCGGGTTTGGGTGCTAAAGCAATGAGCAAAAATAAAAGAATAAAAAGTCATAAATGTTACTTACCAAAGTAGCGGACCTTCTCCGAGGAGAGTTGAACACACAAATGACGTGGGATGCGCATTTCGAACGTTACGTCATTTTTAATCAGATTACTACATTGATTATTGTGCAAATTTTTATCTTATCTAATTGTAAGAACTAACAATTAATGTTATGCGGAGTGAAATAGTTTTCCTTTTCTTGCTCTTAAGTTTCATGGTTTTCTCACTTTATCTCAAAGTCAGTCTTTAGCAAGGCAAAGGCTTAGTCTTCCTATATGATGGCATATTGTCGGTGTTCCTGACAATGAGAAAAACCCGTCCCAGGATTCGTACAGAACAACTTATATTTTTAGCAGTCTTTTTTGCGTTTTTAGGAAATACGCCGAGTGAAGCATGTGATCGCATCTTTCGTCTTACATAATAATACATTTGTTGATAATACATTTATCCGGAAGGCATTGCAAGTGCACTTGACATGCGTAACCGTAACAAGAGAAGATATGCACCAAAGGCAAGCTAATTGTCAGAGATAAATTACCCTAAAAATATTTTGAAAGGTGCTTAGGTAAAGCTCATTATTACTCTCTTATTACATTAATAATAAATTTCATACAGTTTAAACAAATAAGGTTTACAACACATCAGCAATAAACAGTAAATAAAACACTCAAAATGGAGAGTTCTTTTTGGTTAGAGGTAGGCATATCAGGTGACAAGAGGCTGTTCCTTCTTATTGTTAGGAAGGTAACACGTTGATTGGCGAACGTCATACCACGACAGTTGTAACCGTTTTGAAGATAACCGTCTTCTCCTGATTCCTAGCCGAGCTTGACACAATTTCCAGCGATGACCTCCTGAAATTTTTTGGACATATTTGTTGGATCTGTGTTACTTTCTTACATACGTGGACACGCCACGTTCCAGTTTTTGTCCAATACAGAATCATGTTATGATACGGGGTGATGCTCACATCTTGCGGTTAATTTGCAGGGTGCTTTATATAGTAATAGTAATAGTTTATCGCAGTATCGACGTCTTCTTTAAAATGACGTGCTGCGGGCGAAGTGGAAGATCCGCTTGTGTCCTCGGTCTCCCTCAGATGCACAGTTTCCTCTCGACCATTCACTATTCGGTGCTACGCGATGGAGCCACACCACCGGCTTCTACCATCGGATGCCGATCTAGTTGGCAGTATCCCATCCTTCTTAGCTACTCTTCAAAACTCACGGCTCTCCTTTGTGGTGGTGGTGTTGAGGTGTAGGGCAGGGAGGGCAGGATAAATACTCCCCTGACCAGAAGGTGGCCGAGGGAGGACCCTCGGCGTGTTGTGAAAGACGGTGGCCGGGAGAGCAGGAGAGAGCGCAGAGAATGTCCCCGCTCTCCGGCCGCACACGCACGAGAGGGAGCTTTATATAGACGAGTAACCAAATGCGGAGTGACCCAACGTTCCTAAGATCGTCCGTGTCCATGTATGCTTTCATATGTTTGCTTATTCGATTATTATTTAGAATATTGAGGGGTTTTAAAATATGAATTAAAGGGGGATTCGTTTAGAATGTAGGTTTGAGCATATTAGTTTTCTGACAGCTTCACAGGCATGTGAACAAAGTTTGCAAAGCTTTTGGCGGAAGCTTAAAAAACATTGTTGATGATAAATGACGTACTGTTGCTGTTTCGGCATAATCATGCGGCAAAGCCGCATCTTCCGGAAGATTCTTCGATAGTCCTTGGACATGAAATAGTGCACGTAGTACAGTTGCGAGTAGGACAGTGAGAGTGGGACGATCTGAAGTGTATTTGTCTATGGTGGAACGCAAAATCAAGCAGTCTGCGAGAAAAGCGAATTTATCTTGGGATTTGAGAACTTTTTTTGTCGGTGACAAGGAAACCATCAATACTCAAGCTGGTACTAACAAAGAGATACACTGTTAAGGGCACCCTTCCAAGTAAACTGCCATTTCCAGAGACTACTATGAGCGTAACCAAAGCCCGTGCGCAGCCAAAACCGGGAGACTCTAGTGGTGGTATAATAACAATAAGAGCAGAGATTCGGCATGACAATTTGTGGGCACTAACAATAAGTATATAAACAATTTCCATCCGATACTTTCGTTCTTGTCGCTTCCGCTTACCGAAAAGTATGAGATGGCCGTAGTGTCGGATCGCGAGATCTTCACATAGTGGGCAATAATGAACGATAGGTCGGCAGCACACCTGAATGTGCGTTATTTTGGCCATGACCAAAAATATACACCAGAAATTTACAATTAGGTGATAACATAAGTTTACTCTCTTTGAAAGGGGCCGAAAATCGTGAATCCTCAGAGGCAAAATGCACCGTTTCTTTATATATAACAGTTGCCCCCCCCCTACCAGAAGTTGCTGGTCTCTAACACATAACACACACGTAACGGTTTCGCAGCTCCTTTAACGTCGTAATTCTTTTTTAAGAATAAAGTGTTTTGTTTTCTTCCTGTGAAATTGGTGCTTCTTACAACCACTACTCACTTTCAACACAATAAAAATTGTTTGGCGATCTCATGAACGTTTTTTTTGAAACTCATGACGTTTATGTATCTACTTTTGCCTCACAATAAACCAACTACCGATTCTTGCTCGAACTTTAGACTTTGCCCGATTCGGGAAAACAATTTTTAGCACAATTATTATAAAGTCCAGCACATTGGTGTGGTCTTTGTGGCAAGATTCCGGCTATCGCAAAGTATTTTCGTGTTTCCGCTTTCTAAGATAACGAACTTCCGATAAGGTGTACGTGCGAAATGAAAGTGTTTCTAAAAATGGCTTCCAAATGCACTAGGAAACATGTTGACTTGTTCTAGTAGCAAGAAATGGCAGATCTACGAAGTACAAGCATTCTCACTACCTATCATCTACACGTTTCCTCAAGGAACAATAATCATCAAATACGCCTGCCGTGGTAGTAACCTTTTACACTGAATCGCTGTAAAAGATCACTGGAAAGCTCACTGGAAACAGAGGACTTTGTTACTGTAGCTGAAAGATGCTTGACGCCCTCATATTTCTTCCCTGTTAAGCTTACTAACAATAAGCAACATTCAGTTCAATAACTGAGGGTTATAACAACAGAGGCCTAAACACTGAACAATGCTTTCATATTAAGGGTATTTTCCCGCGAGTCTTTGATCCCTTGAAAAGCTTAAAGAAGGACAGAACGCACTTTTTTTTACTATTTCCGAATAGCCTTATGTTTGCTGTGAAACATGAATAAATAGGGCATTGTTACATGCTACTTTTTGACGATTTTCTGTCTTTCAAGCCTCATAAAACACTGAATTGGCATTTATATCACTAAACAAGCTACAGAAGTGTCAAACACATTCAGGGCAAGCGGGACACAGTACATTAAAAAGTGAGTTTACACTTTCTTTAAGAAACACTTACCATGAGAGGAGATACACAACCATGATAATGCAGGTCGTTTTGATCACTTGCTTTTGGTACGTCGAAGAGGCATCAATCGCACCTTTTATGGCAAATTTCTCTGAAACAAGGAAAAACTAATACAAATAAGGTAATTTTTTGTTGGCTTAAAATTAGTTATGGCCTAACAATAAGAGAGACAGTAATTCTGTGATATTTTAAAAAGTACAGGATCCTGACAAAGGCTAGGGTTTGTCCGATCAAAACGGGGAGCGCCGACCCTGCGAATGCGGGAATGGATTCAGAGACCGAAACCGGTCTGTCCCAACTTTACACTAACAAGTAGCACTTTCCCTTTTATTTGTTTCCTTATTAATCAATTCTACACGTATTAACAAGCGCTCTTTTAATACAATATTCTCACATGGTGTACGGAAAAAGATGATGGATCCTGACTAAACGTGGTCATTGTGTTACCCTTACAAGACAGTTATGAAACGCAACGATTATGGTAAAGCGTAACATGATATGTTCATATTGTCAAAAAATTCGAATGAACAAAGTAAAGAAAATGAATCATCTATGGTATTGTTCATGATTTTTATGATGATCGCTGATATTCCGCGAGCTTACAATCTCTTATGTTTCTGCTGCTATGATAACTAATGAGAATTTTCATTGAGCTAACAGGAAACTGTACTCAGAGAAAAATAAGCCTCAGATACATTTGAATAGTGCTTGAGTGTTTAAAACACTCAAAATTTGAGGCTTATTTTTCTTTGAGTAGCTCACCAGAAAATACAGCCTTGAAGAAACCAAATAGGAGCTACTGGGTCTGTTGGCGAGAATGGCGCAAATGGTGTCCACAAGGAGGGGGATTCCTATCCCTTCCACCGGATAACCCCAATGTTGACTTATTCAAAAACCTAATCTCAGGATACGACACTATTTTTCCACCGGTTCTGTATTACGGTGGGTGATACCGTACCTGATACGAACATGGCCGCGATGATAATGAAATACGTTAGGAGCACAAGTCCACAAATGCCGAAAGTGATGAATATCCATCGGTCGAATACCTAAACTAGAGTATAGTTTGAAAAGTGCATTCATACGCTTGAACAATATTTATGTTATGTAAAAATGTTCCTTTTTTACAGCGTTTCGTGATCTCCAGCCTAATGTATCTCATTTGCATACGAGCAGAATGGAATTTGAAATGTAAACAAAGGAGTATGCAAATTTTAAGGAATAGCTTCAAAACGCTGTATTTTATCATACAATTACGACTACAAAGTAATACTAACGATACATTTTTTTAATGCACAAAAGTTTGTGGCGAATGCCGATGTTTTGAAATACGCAAGACCCTTATGATTTAATAACGGACTTTTCCGTATTCGCACCGAAAAAGCTTAACACATTTCACTGCAACTCAAAAATACTATGTGAAAGTGTTTCATTTTTATTGTGTAATCGCGCATACAAAGTAACGGTAATATACAACAGTGGCTTGTTGCAAATACTCCTATCCTTATCATAGTGATAACGGATATTTATCGGAAATGCACCGAAAAAGCGCTTGACACATTTTGCTATGACTCACATCTGGTGGCATGGCCAACGGAACATTGCAGCCGGTGATCCACGTGACGTCCATCAGGACGATGTCCTGCGGAATGTACACGGCACCATAGAGAAGACACGGTATTTGTATGAGGAAGACGTACGGAAACAATGGAATTGTGATGTATCTGTAAAAACTTGTTGTTACTATTTGAATATCTGACTCCGTTCTTTACAAATATCCGACTGTCATTATATATTCAATTTTGTAATTCAAGTTTTTCACAATTCAGTGCAGGTTCACAAGCTTGTGAAATGACATTGGTCTGTCAAAAATTTGAATACTTTGGCAAGTATGGGTAATTTAAAAGAAACCTAACAATAAGATATCATTATAAATCGACAGTCGGGATATTTGTACAGAACGGGGTAAGGTAAGCCAATAGTAGCTTCTTGAATGATAATTTGAAGGTCACCAGGTCAAGTTGCATAGCTTAGTGTTAGAATATAATAATGATAGAAATATTGTATTCTGTACAAAAAAATACGATTGTCGCTATATGCACAAAATTTTTTTTTTTAACTTTCTGCAGCTGTAAGTTGTTTCCCAAGTCTGTGAAACTGCTGTTATGAGCTGCTCTGAGCTGCTAGCCATACAAGAAAATTGAAAGTACAACCTCGATATCATACAACACAGTCGCAAATTTGCATTAAACCTCCAACAATAGTTGGCCCCATTGCTGCTCCTTACTTGTGTGGTCGAGCTATCGAGAAGAGGAGATCCACACCAATTATCAAGTTGAGAAGGCTCTGCAACAAGAATGTACTCAATAACACTTTGCTACTTGTAAGAATCCTTATAAGAACAAGAATGTTTTCTATAAGTTGCGCATCATTCTCTTGTTCTCTGATCACCCATATTTTCTAGTGATATCGGCTAATGAACCTTAGAGTACTCTCCGGGGATATTCGCTTATTGCTAGCGATTTCTGATTTCCTGTTATTTATTGTTAGTGCACGCACGATGCTAATCACTAGTGCATGTTTGATGTTGCGTTATTGGTACCTTTTCGGTAAGCAGAATGAAAAGAATAAGCGTGGATAGAAAAAAAGTATGACGTTAACGGACAAAACAATACATTAGTAAAAGTTTTGTTGTTGTTTTTTTTTTACTATGGTAGAATTTCTATACTCAATGGAACACAAAAAACGACCACAATTGCACACTCATGAGATGTGGGTAGAATTCGTCTTTCTTCCTTATTGAAAGCTGCAGGAAGCAGCCCACTAGTTGCTTTTGTACCCCATAAAAACATGTGAGATTAGTCATGACAAAATGCTTCATATTACAATGGCACTTCTTTGTTTCCTTTGGTGACTATTTACTGCAGAAGTTAAATGTGCTCACTGTCGTGTGTGAGTTAATGAAACGCGTTTATTTTCCGGCATAAGGAAAATTGTGCAATTGAAATATTTGACTCCGTTTTGTACAAATATCCGAGTGCCACAAACCTGCATACACATTCAAATTTTTCGTAGATTTGCAATCTAAAAAAAACAAGGTTTGGGGTATTATTCAATGTGTGAGGAAAACTAAATCGTTAATAAATTTGTCTAATTGAGGAGAACCATGACAACACGATTTGAATATATAGAAACCGACTAATCCTACTTACTAACAATAAGTAGCTAAAACTATCTAACATACTATTTTTCTTTACTTACTTTAAAGGGGGCCGGAAACCGTCAGTTCACCGAGGAATTTGCTTATGTGTATTCCCTGAACACAAAAGTGATGGGTCCATAAAACAATCGTTTTGAACACCTTTTCTTGCGAATGAAATGCCGGTTTCCGGCATCCTTTAACACGTATACTTATAAACTTAACTTTAATGTTTTAATAGCAATCACAGGCAGATATTTGTAAATACAGAACGGAGTCAAAAAATTTCAATGGTACATGCGTTGAACAATTTGACAATTCACAAACCGCAAACCTGCACATCAACCGCGTACAACTGTGGAATCACCGAAAGCGTGCAGCTGATCCGGAAGAACGACATCTGCGCCATGATACGGACGCCGTTGACGAAGAGATACACGAGCAGGATTGTTTGAAAGAATGCCAGTGAGGCAATCAGAACACCTCAAACACAACAATAGCATAATATCCTGACATATTCCTGACTTATGACTAACGCACAGGATGTTGTAAATTATGTACTGGAAACACTCCAAGTGATCCAAATTTCCAGAGAAACTTTCACTCCGAAGAAAACGAGTGTTTTGAACACTTCAACACTGTTGAGGCTTTTTTCTACGAGTTGAGAAAGAAGTATTTTTGTGACTGTTGAACAAAACAAGGAAGAACTTCAGAAGGCACCCACCATGCTTCGTTCTAATCTCCTTGTAACGCACGATAGCGTAGATAATCGAGATATTTCCGTAGAGGCCAAAGATGGCGATAACATAACTGATAATGGGTCCGGCATATTGCAGCACTTCCAGCACTGCCATCGAAACCGACATTACCGCGAGAGGGAGGGTCCTGGGAAAGTGTTTTTTTTTTGCCCTCAACATCTACTCCCGCCGTGAGTTAAACGATGTTAAGAAACACTCGACAAGCCACTAATACCTACTTGGAACGGACTTGTCTTAGAGCGAATAAATATGCATGAATAGAATGCAATGTGGATGAGGAAGTATAGTAAATGATACTACTTGGTTCCGGGGATATTGCAAGATTTTTTTTGACCATTTGTTATGAAATGTTACATATAAGCCGTAGTGATGACAACAATTGCGCTAACTACTGTATGGTCTTGAAGATATATATGTGTGGGCTAATTGTAAGAGTCGCATTATGAGAGATGTGCGGGTGGTTACACCACAAAACGCCAAAATGCAATGTAATCTCACAGAGGGATTTCAGTGGGTGTTTGGTGGAACCACCGTTAAAATGGTGGAAGTTTGGTGGTTCCACCGAAATACTACCTTAGGTGGAGCCGGAAACCGTGAAATCTTGAGGCAAAAAGCACCATTTCCTTATATAGTTGCCCCCCTTCACAGAAGTTGCAGGTTTTTCAATACGCACAATTCTGTTAGCACGAAACAATGGTTTCTAGCTTCCTTTAAAGGTGGAACCAACGAACTCCTCCTATTGTTAGTGAACATGCAAACATACAGGAATTTTAAGAGTGTACAAATGAATATGCAAATTTTGGACCCTTGATATAATAACTTCGAAATGCTGTTTTACGTCTCTGGTAATGTTTCTCGTAACGTGAACGTGCAGTGCGTGTAACGACGTTACGCAGTGAGCAACAATCAATCTTATAATGGAAACACGCAATGTTCTTTGAATCTTTTGTTCTAAGACGATGCTGGTATCAGCACATGGGGGCAGGCTCAAGCTCCATTTTGGTCTCTACGAAGTTAAAATTCCTGATGCACTCTGGTGTCCACTAGAAGGTAGTAAGTACCTTCAAGGTGCGATACAATAAATCAGAAAAAAATATGCTTTTAGTGGAGGTAACAACAGTTGGCGCAACTGGTGTCCACCCAGATAGTTCATATTTGCTTCTGTGAACAGAACAGAGTCAGACATTGCAATCGTACACACGCGGTTTTGTTATTACGGCTTTTGCAGATCCCCTAACAATAAGAACTCAAAGTGTTGAATGAACAAAAACAAATTCCTTGTCAGTATCTCTGAGTCTTCTAACGGTCAGATGTTCCTAGAAAATGTTTTCCCATGAGTTGAGAAAAAAATAAATATTTCAATGTTCCCAAAAGAATATAGTTTCAATGGTGAACTGCTCTGCGGCTGAGTACTTATGTGATGATAGAACTCATAGTAGTCTTTATAAAAAAAGCAAACTATTGTTCGCTAACGTCAGCACTCAAGTATTTTATTAGAACTGCATCAATGGTGTGATTTTTGCAAATATAGTTTTGCCTACCGAAGCACATTTTATAGTTTCCAGCACAGGAACTTGTAACCGAGGATCAGCATGAGAACATAGCCTTATTGTCAGCATGGAGTAAAAATTTTTGACACAAGATTTAGCACTGTGATACTTTTTGTGCGTAATTTTAAATTGCCGATAAAGAAACATTGATGCTGAAGTTTCATCGTAGAAGACCATACATACGTTTGAGTTGGTATGGGTTTTTAAGTTCTTGTTGTTAGCACATATACAGTCCACGCAATTTGTACGAACAGGGAAGTTAAACTATGCCTTATATAACCCACCACATACCATGAGGACTTTCAAGAGAACCTTTATGTATCAGGAACACAGTTAATCTTTCCGAGCACTGATTAATGTAAGAAAAACTGAGCATTAAGAAAAAAAATTAAATAACACGTGGCTACTATCGTAGTTATGTCATTGTTGAAAAGTTCCACGACTGGTTACACAAAATTTCTTAGAAAAGCAAGCGATTTTGCGAGCAACGAATTAGTTGCGACACTGCAGTTCCGACATTCAATCAAAGCGGGTGAGGCATGTCTAGGAATGTCACGCCCGGAGAAAACATGAGGAATACCCCGAAAACATTTTAAATATGCTCTATGTTCTTTAAAGAACACATCAAACTATAAAAAGTCATCTTTTTTTTAACGTTAAAAGATAATTTAGTAGATCAAAATGCGGTTTTTTCACATGGCTCTAGACAAAAAACAGTTGTAAACGTTACAGTAACCAAGTATTGAGTTAATAATGGTGAAATACTTTTTAGACATTTATTTTCTCTTTATCATTGTTCTGGTGAGCAGTGCCTAACAATAAGCTTTTTGAGCTGTGATAATGTAGGGACAATTTTGTCGTTTTATCTCAACAGACTCATTGTAAGCTACAACAGAGCAGCCGGATATTTAGTCAACGACAAATTGTAGTCAAAAGCACTTGATTTGAGATCATGCTAATGAGTATGATCAACGGCATATGCAGCATCATGCTAATGAGGTCTAACTAACAAGAAGATTTGTTCAAAGTGCTTGGATATTTTTCAAAGAACAGGCTCATGGGAAAGACAGCATCACCAATTCGCTTACAATCAGACACAGCATTTCACAGTCGCTGATATAGTTACTTCATTTTCATACTTAGACAAAAGAGCCATTCAAAAGAACAAGGATTATATAGGCATTCTCGGAATGGCGCGAATACAATAAATTCAAAATGTTGTGTAGAATAGAATAGAGCATTTTTATAGCTAACAATAAGGTTGCTGGGTACAGGGAAGCAACACTTACAGGAGAGAGTAAGCGGGATTCCTGAACGTTACAGATAATTGAAATATTCAATCATTGTGAACGGATACGGTAACATCAGACGTCTAGCTAGACGAGTTTGATTTTTGTTTGGTTAATAATTAAGATAATTCAGATGTCATGTCTACGAGGAGACATTTTGCACTTAGGAAAGTGTTTTGAAAGCAACACACATAATTTGTATGTGCGTAATCAAGAGCTGAAGTGTTTTGACTAACTTGTTGATTGGACAAGACGAATCTTTGAAATACCACAGAACGATATATGCGCCTGACTAAATAGAGAAATCTTTTTTTTCAACATTTTTTATTTTGTTTCGTAGCCTAGAACGAATCTACAGTAATCCACAGTAATACAATAAAAGCGCAAAACGCTGATGTAGTGGTATAGACGTACGTTGCACTACTGTACCCACATTGCATATTTAGGCAAAGAAACAAGGCGAAGATGGAAGATGGAGCTACTATACTATTACTGTAGCACAAGGCAATGTGGTTTTCCCAAAAAACTTCCTTCCGTACTCGTATAATTAGATCGCGAGATCGAGTTCTGGAACAACATGGTGGGAGTGAAGCGCGCAGTTCCATAATTAATTGGCTCACTTGAATGTAACATGTGAGTGCGGTCCGCATAGCTTATGTCCACAAAGTCCAGCGCATGAAACCAAATGATGAAGCTCTGTGCAGAAAAAGAAGCTCCTTAATTTAGGTAAAACTGACAATAGAGAATAAAAATTTAACTGACCCGTTTACCCTATTGGATATGTTCTATTGCGCCTAAAAATAAGTCGTATTCCTGGTACTTATTATGCGTCTGCATTTTCATTGTGTACTCACGAGAGTGTAGTTAGAGCGTTCGCGCCATTCGCGTTTGTTAAAGGTGGTCGGAAACCGTCAGTTTACCGAGGAATCTGCTTATGTGTATTCCCTGAACATAAAAGTGGCGGGTGCGTAAAACAGTCGCTTTGAACACCTTCTTTACGAATGAAACGACGGTTTCCGGCCTCCTTTAACATGGAAACAAAATGGAAACTCCGAATAGGCCTGGCCTAAAACAATAACAATAAGATGTTGCTCGACTGTGTCAGGGCAAAAGTGACTGGTATTTTAAGACATGCTGTGGCATGACAGTTCTTGATCTACCGAACAGCCGCCGTAGTAATAACACCATTTCTCATATGAAAGGGACATAATGCTCCTTCCAACTTACCCCGACAGGACATCATCTCTTTGGATCCTTTCTCGATAAAATTTCCGTGATATCTGTGTCCTATTGTTAGTTCACAAAAAGGTGCAACTTTCAATACACCGACTACTCTATATTACTGATATTTTCCTCCTTCAAAAATGGTGCTATTACTACGGCGGCAGGTGATTACTCCGTTCTGTACAAATATCCGATTTCACAAGATCGTGAAACTGTACTGCATTGTGAAAAACTTGCATTTGCCTACAATATTGAATGTATAATGACAGTCGGATATTTGTACAGAACGGAGTCAGATATTCCAATAGTATGTCGTGTCGCAGTAGAACAACCTTGTTTCCAATGAGTTGTCCATTGACCTCTCACACTGAGTAAAAGACAAAAATATTCCTGACTTGTGACTAACGTACAGGATGCCGGAAATGTTGTACTAGAAACACTCCAGGAGGTCCAAATTTCCATAGGAACATTTTACAGGACATTGAAATAACTGTGATTGATCACAGTGTGGATATTATACGGTCAAAGGTCACTGGGCAGTTCACTAGAAACAAAGGAGCTTACTCCTGCGGTTAATGACACATATGCCCACAATCGGGAAACAACTGCCGACAATGATAATCGTTAACTGGCAACCAATAGCGGCATACGGTATTTCATGATCGTGCGAAAAGAGAAGTAATTTTTAAAAGCAGTAACCATGACACTGAACATCGCGGTAAATGTGTTTGCGAGTGAGCAAGCTATAAAGGCTTACATGTCAGTCAAAGTGCTTCTGGAGAAATGGCGTTCCGGCGGTTACCACATTGGGATAAAGTAATTTGCAACACCCGCTCGGTGTTGCCAGTACACATTGTGGGTGGCAGCTGTTTATCAAGGGGCTTACCATGAGCAATTATCATTCACACGAATTACTCATGCTTGACTATTACGAAGTTTTTTTTAAAGGATACATGCGTATTTTTGCCACATTCACAAAATCTGGATGGTGGGTTCCTTCCTTGAAAGAAAGGAATACCACCGAAATTGTAACTACCCCGGGAAAAACAGAGAAATTTGAAAGTTGTTTAAGGGTTAAAAAAACCTTGTCTTTTCCCGTGTAAGACATTCGGACAATAAGCTTTGTCCAGTTCAAAAATGGTTCATAACATCACAACTCACTAAAACCGTCAGAATTGAGGATTATTTTCATGTTTCTTTTCCAAATGAAAACACTGTTTGAAATGTAATTACCATAACAGAATGCAAATCAATTGGACGTGTTATTATTTGGAGAAAGAACGCGGACGCTCGGGCATTGCTGCTGGCGCAACCGGTGTGCACACGCTGTCCGCATGCACTAAGCCAAGGTATTTATGCAAATAGCTTTTTCTGGAACTATTACATAAGTTGTGCACAACGCGACGCGTCACCATGCGTCGCGTGTACGAGGTAGTTTATTTTGTGCTAAATACTGCTTGGCACCGAATGTATCATAATACAGTCAGCGAGAGAGCATGCTTTAACACACAATAATAAGGAGACTGACAGAGAAAAACACGTAAAAGCGAGAGGTAGGCGAGTCGACGAGAGAAACGTGCCAATTAAAAAGAGACTGTCCTTGAGGGCATGTGTGCTAAGACTCCTAAATACTCAAAATGTAAGTATTCCTATTTCTGCATTTGTTGGACAGCATTCTGTCAAAGAAAAAAAAGACCATTCAATAATATTACGAGATTTCGAAATATGGAAATTTGATCACTGTTGTGCTGTTGGTTACATCACATCGCTTCATATTCGCCAGTACAATTTACCTGCATATGAACACCTGAAAGGCATTAGAAGAGTAAAGGATGGTGGCTAGCAGCCAACCACACATCCGGAGGGGGAGAACAGAATCAAGACCCAGAGCAGCAAGTGACGAGGTGAATATCAAGAGGTAGGCCTAAGCCATCGAGCGGGGCTCCGA
>JACMIJ010000609.1:0-17256 GCA_014805365.1 Koerneria luziae
AAGTGTGTTGCGTCTGTATAGGACACACGAACTTGTCCGTTAAAGAACGTGTAAACTAACTTTTTAAAGTACTATGTCCCCGTTAACCATAGCTTGCCCTGGGTGTGGTTGACCCTTCTGTAGCTTGTTTGATGACATAGACGCCAATTGGGTGTTTTATGAGCCCCTAAAGACAGAAAATTGTCAAAAAATAGCACGTATCTATGCCCTATTTATTCGTGTTTTAGTGCAAACCAGGGCTGGGACTTTTTTGTTTTCTTTGTTTTTTTTGTTGCTTTTTTGCATTTTTTTGAATTCTTGACAAACAATTTTTTTCATCGGGACAAAAAAAGTTTTAACGTGCTAAAAAATTTTAAAAACGACCAAAATCTGCATATCTTAGGGCCATTTGTGCCTGTACTCATTCCGGAAATTGAGAAAATTGTCATAAAGGAAGCGTTACATAAAATTTACTGAGTAATAGAATAGTAAAGCTCCTCTAACAATAAGAATGCAATTACCGTGGGATGCATTTAAAAAAAAGAAGCACAAAAACGGATCTCTTATGAGATTAAAGAGGTACAATCGTGCTGTCAGCTACTAAAAATGTCCATAATTGCGTTTTGAGCTCGATCGAAATGAATAGAAAAAAATTCGGAAATTTTTTGCTTTTTTTTGTCTTTTGCACCATTTTTTTCTTTTTTTCCAACAAATATTTTTTTGCACAAAAATAATTTTTTGTCCCAGCCCTGGTGCAAACATAAGATACGGGCATGGTAAAATAAAGTGCATTTACTCCTTCTTTAAGCGACAAGCGCACAATTTGTTTGTTCGTAATGAAATGTTTCATCGTGTATTAGGCTCAGGAAACAGCAAGATAAACTGTTCCGATAACTAAATTCAAATACACGTCTTCGGCCATAGTTAACAGGAATATTTGAGTACCAATGTGTATGTTTAACAACTGTGTAGTAACTGTGTAGTCACAGTATTTTGTGCCTGCTAACTTATCGGATAAATTCGTGAGCACTATACGCACAAAATGTTGTCGACTGTGAACATGTAATTGGTTGTTGCTATCTGAACAGTTTAGTTTGCATTTTCGTGAGCCTACTAATACATGTAGCCAATGGAAATAAAGTGTTTGCGTAGTATACAAATCAAAGTAAAACATTTTTGGAGCATGCAGCATACATAACTTATGTGTACGTAACAATGTATTTTGTACAGCATATTTGGCATGCGCTCGATCTGTGATTGGCAGTTTGTGCTTTTTTTCAATAATATAAAAAGATGAAAGAAGAAGCATGCCTGTGAATGCCATAAACGTTCAGTTGACCCGAACGACCTTATGGCCAGTATTCACACAAACGACCAGGGAGAATTCACATTGTACGGAGGAGAGGACGAGATCGGAGGCTTCGAGCCGTTCATCCGTATCTCACATAGATGCAATGTCAAGCAGAAGGTACGTTGCACATAGTTCTTCAAACGACACAGAAGTGAAAAAGCGCAATACACCATAAATGCTTTCTTATTGTCAGAATTTATGTTATTCGGACATTTTCATAATTTATCTTCAAAATGCAAGAGCTTGAGACCCCTGTTTTTGTGTGTTCCATGAAAAGCAAAAGGTTTCGGGTCAATAAACCGTTCGTTTTGATTTTTTATGTGTATTCATTGAAACGGAGAAGTTGTGGGTCAGTAAGTGGGTGCGATAGAAAGTAGTTGGGTAATCTTAATTGATAAAGTGGTCATATTTTTTACCATGAGCAGTTAGAGGTCAATAATTGTCTGGAAAGATAGACCATATAGGTCTCTATGTACACTTCAGATGCAGCTGAAAGCCCCTCTGTTTTCAGTGATCTGTCCAGTGGTATTGTGCATTGGCAATGAGTCACCTAAGAGGTAACAGGACAGCTCACTGAAAACATTGCGTCTTGCTACTAAATTATGGACGTTACCGCGAAACAGTTCCTACAGAATTTGCATACTAGAGTATTTCGTGCCACCTAGAACTGGCATTACTATTGGAATATCTGACTCCGTTCCATACAAATATCCGACTGTCACTATAATTTGCATTATTTAGCCTGTATTTTCAAATTTTCTACCTTAGTCAATTTTTCCATAACTCATAGTAGTTTAAAAAAGCTTGGGAAACAGTGCAGAGGTCCGTAAGCTTTGAATGCGTTAACAAAATTGAACGTGTAACGACAGTCGGGTCATTTGTACAGAACGGAGTCAGATAAGCTAATAATATGCAAGGTGTTAAAGTAAAGTTCAGTTCTCCCGAATCAAGGCCTATTCGCCTGCGGGGGGTCCCGCAGACGCCGGGACACGTGGGGCATACTAATTGTAAGTCCGGAGTTGCCCAACCTTTTCGCCAGACCTATTTACTTTCGTGAGTATCACTTCCAATTGCCGACCCCGGAGGGATAACACCTTGGTTGGGATGGGACGGTGCCGGGGATCGAAGTGTTAAAGGAGGCCAGAAACCGTTGTTTTGTGTTAGCACAACAGCGTGTATGAAAGACCCGCAACTTCTGTGAGGGGGGCAATTATATGTAATACGGTAGATTTCGTTTACATATATAAGGAAATGGTGCATTTTGCCTCCTAGGATTCACGGTTTCCGGCCCCCCTTAAGCACTACTCAAGCTTTTTTCGAGCTTATTTTTCTCTAAATATAACCGTCTAGCCAATGTTCAGAAAAAAAAGAACAGAAAATTAAGTGTCAGACAGTAACGCACATTTGCATAAATACAATATATTTTTGTGATTCTAGGAGGAGGCCGCCCTGTTTTTGCTACCCCATCCCCAGGATCACCAACACCGGTTTCACCACCAGCAGCAGAAACGCCTGCAACCGAAGCACCCACAACGGAAGAACCACCAAAGGTTTTATTATTCCCTATGACACTGTTTATGACACTGTGTTGCCGAATTGAGGAATATGAAAGGCCGAAACCAGCTAATGTTTCTTCCACTAGCATACAGTAACCCTTTCTCATATTTTGAATAACAATTTCCAATACAACAGTTGCCAGTGGCACAACAACAAAGACTTTTAGGCTATTATTTTTACTGTAAGAAGTGTACCGTTTATGCCGTTTCTGTGTATAAGGAAAATGCTGAAATGTGGGATGGTGCCTTGGATCCATACAAATTGCCAACAATGTATGGTAATTTTGGACTTACAATTAAACAGACCCCACAACGTCCTGTCCTTTTCAGGAACCCCGGCCAGCGCAATGCTTTGAAAAGCAGAATGGTCGCACTTCTTTTGTACAAACGCTTGCATTTTGAATTTAGTATCACGCCGATAGTATCACTGAGCATAATCGGTCCGTGTGAATGACTGGGCACCTTCGGACTTAATAGCCCCACAACGTCCTGGCCTTTCAGGACTACCCCTTGAATACGGGAGACTTTACCATACCTTGCAGCTTGAATTGCAATGCAACACTGAACACACATCAAACTTTATTGCTAAGGGTTGCCCTCCATTGACGACTTTTACACCGGACTCATCCGAATACCAACTCGTGTCTCCTTCAACAACGACAGTGTCCGGTGATACAACGGTGTGTGAGTGTGCGCTTGTAATGCAGCCACAGCATGCAGCTATCAATAGTGCCTCAGTTGCATTCGACTACGAAGGCTTTTCGCCTTTATCCAGAGCTGAGGGAAATGCAAATTTGAGACCGGTAGATGTTCTACTACATGAACATGTGTTGAGTAGTACGCGCTTTACAACAAAGTGCAATAATAATGTATTATGTGCTGCAAAAAAACCTTTCAGACAGCCACATGTCCAGTAGCCAGAACCTCGTTCCTCCTTTCCGATGGCACCTCCACCACCGCCACTTTGTCCTGTTCGACTTCCACTGCCACTTGGTCGTTCTCTGATAACACACTGTTTGACGCTACAACTACTTCAATTGTTTGCGGAATTAGTAACTTTTATGTTATCGCATATGCGCACTTTTTTTTCCAGCCGCGGTAGTAAACTCCTCTGTTTCCTGTGAGCTTTCCTGTGACCTTTTACACTGAATCACTGTAAAAGGTCACTGGAAAGCTCACAGGAAACAGAGGAGTTTACTACCGCAGCAGTAATAGCCTGAACAAGCTGTTTTAATTTTAATACAATGGATAGCTACCGACCAATGGTCATAAGGGTCGTGCTATTACTGAATAGCCAATGTTTCGTTGGAATCTTTGAAGGACGAACGAGTTTTATGTGCACTGCGATGAGTCGCATTGTTGGGTTAATTGGCTTGTGATAACGTCCACTCAATATAGGGGTAAAGAAACAGTCCCATGAAGATTTTACTATTCCATTTTTTGCATTCTTGATGCTTTTTTTTCTGGACTGCTTAAGGTGAGAAAGTAATGTAAATAGGCTTATTTCTGTAGGTCTGTGCGCGTTTTATACAGCTAAAAATTTGTGCCATCCTTTATTTTATTTTTTCTTGTTATCGTTCTTGTTCCAATCTTATGTTTTGTTAAAGTATTGCTTTCCTTTTCTTTGTTTCTCTATATGCATTCAGAATGTGCTCCGTGTATGGTCTCGCGGCTTCCACTCGACTTTACGTACTTTGACTATCCAACCGTCACTGATACGACCGACCAGTGCAATACGCCGACTGGTCCTGTGTGCCCCGATAGTGTAAGTGGTATAGAATTCACAAAATTATCCGATAAGTGACAAATACAAAATTTCTGCGCGTAGTAATTTGTTCGTATTGAAATGTTAAATCGCGTACTCACAAAATGTTGCTGACTATGAGCGGGAAAATTTAATTAGTTGTTGCTATGGGAACAGTTAATTTTGCATTTTAGTGAGCCTCATACAACGCCTACGCCCTAACGACGTACGAGGTTCAGGAGCTAGACATTTTTGGTGTATACTGCGAAAAATATTACTATAGTGTGCATAGTGCATGTCGGGCGACATTTACTACGTTTACGTTATTCATCATCTCGAGTTGTACATTTTGGAAGGCAAGCTCCCTGTTTCTCATGCACATTGCGGCATACATACCGGGAAACCGGAGTCGAAAACCGCGGCCCTAATATCCCTACTGTTATTTGAGTAGGCTAACGAAAATGCACAATAAACTGTTCCGATAGCAACAATACACAGCAATTTTGCATTTCTCACTTATCGGACATTGCAGTGAGTCCGATATTCCTTTTCGCGAGCCATCAATTCTCAACAAATCCGCGCATGTTCAGAAAATACTTGTCGGTGCAAATTTGGGAGGAACAGTTTTTCCGGGAAATGTCATCGTCGCGCCGGTGACGTGTGTGGGCGGCAAGTGGGTGGACGCATCGAATGCCGTCTACGACACTCTGCTATGCAATCCAACATGTATTATACGATTCTTTTTTTCAACTCTTTTTTATTGGGATGTGCCTAGTTTAAGATTTGTGGTTTCCGGCCCCTTTATATGGCGGCAAAGATAATCGAGCAGCACTCATGTTGTAATAAAATGTCATCTACTCCTTTTCAGAGAAAAAAAAGTAGCAAGTAAGCCTAAATAGTGCGTGACTGTTTAAGGCGCTCACTTTTTTCAGTGCCAAGCATAACATTATTTGAAAATGAGTGTCATAGACACTTAACCACTAAAGAGTGTTTACTATTGGAATATCTGACTCCGTTCCGTACAAATATCCGAATGTTACTACATTGTCGATTTTATATGTGTATACACGTTTTTACTGTCCATAGAATGTTTGCGTGCTTGTGAAACGGCATAGCTCTACAAAAATTAATATTTTGATATATTTGTGTAATTGGAAAGAAACCTAACAATAAGATATTTTGATACAATGACAGTCGGATATTTGTACAGATCGCAGTCAGGCATGCCCATAGTAAGGCGTTCTCGCCCTAACAGTGAAACAATATAAGGCAACTAAAAATTACAACATATGCTCAATATAGTTCACGGAAGTCTACTACCAATGACAGATGATTTGACAAAAAATATTTAAAGCTCTAGTGCCTGTTTAAAACTTCTAGGGGTTTTCGAAGTTCTACGCCCAATTTTTTTAACTTTTAAGGTTCTTATATGACAGGGCATGTGATATGTCATTTTAAAGCTTGTATCCTGATGAGTAATTATAATTTACCACTGATGTATTTCCACGATGGAGTACATGTCGAGAAATGGCACTAATAAAATGATAATTTTTGAATGAGTTGCATGCTTCCTATAGAAAGCTTACATGCGTTACGGCGGCGAGAAAAATGAAAAGAAAATTCGCGAACCCTATTTTTTTGCTATTTTAGAAAAAAACCATTCTGGATTGTTCTAGTGCAGCCTATTGGAGGTAGTAATCGGATGGATATGATGATATAGTCATAGGTTTAGTATTTTAAGTGTATAGGGCTCACGAATTTGTCCGATAAGCTAGTAGGTGGTGCTCAAATATTCCTGTTAACAATGGCCGAAGACATGTGTTTGAATTGTGTTATCGGAACAGTTTATTTTGCATTTTCATGATGTGTAATGATGATGATGTGTTTTGCAGCGACGGTCTGCACCTCTATTGATCCGTTTGTGAACGTCGGTGCGTGTATGAGGGATACGGCAGTGACGTGCGTTGAACCGACGAGCGTAACACCGGTGCTGTACACAGGTTAACTGAAATTTCGAACACTTGCGTATTCTAACGTCATGCAGTTAAAGGAGGCCAAAAACCGCTGTTTTGTGTTAGCAGTATTGCGTGTATAAGAAACCCGCAACTTCTGTGAGGGGGGGGGCAACTATATAAGGAAATGGTGGCTTTTTTCCTCCGATTATTCACGGTTTCCGGCCCCTTTTAAAATATGAGTGTTTAAAGAAGGAATACCACGACAATTATTTGTAGCATTTCCAGTCACATCTCCGTTTTGACCAAATACTAAAAAAAGTGTTACTAACACCAAGTAGAGTAAGATTCACTACACTTCATAAGAAGCAGCATTGCTGTTTTTGAATAAATCGATATCATTTTGGGTCACAATAATCCAAATAAAAATAATGTTTGAATTTCGCGGGTTCGCCTGCTTTTTCAGGCTGTTTACTTTTGCTCATATCTCATCCGCCAATGAAGCTAGAACATTCAAACTTTGGCAACGTCTTCAGCCAAACGATTCCTATCTTATAGACGTATAATCGAAGTATTCTAAAAGTCGTGGGAGTCCACCTTTAGAAGGGGTAGGAAATCGTCATTTTATTTGCAAAAAAATGTGTTCATAATCAGTGTTTCAATGATCCACCACTTTTGTGTTCAGGTAATACACATTAGCAAATTCCTTGATAAGCTGACGGTTTCCGACCCCGTTTAAAACACTCAAACTAATACGCAAAAATTTGCTGTGTGAGTAGATAAATAAGTAAATTAATCAATTCGCTATTTCCTGTTTTACATGCCACTAGTGAGAGAGCATGTATTATCCTCACATACCTTTTTTCATAGATCCTTGCATATATAGGCATGTCGGTTGTTGACATACTATTGGCTTACCTGACTCCGTTCCGTTCAAATATCCGACTGTCGATTTATAATGGTATCTTATTGTTAGGTTTCTTTCCAATTACCCATATTTGCCAAAATATTCAAATTTTTCACAAACCTATGTCATTTCACAAGCTTGTGAACCTGTACTGAATTGTGAAAAAAAACTTGAATACACATACAAATTTGAACATATAATGACATTCGGATATTTGTACAGAACGGAGTCAGATATTCCAATAGTTTGTACAATGGCATGCTCTCAGCAGCAACATGAGGAGTAGAATATTTCTTTTTTTTATAGATGAATTTGTAGATTGGACAAGGTCGCTCTTGCGCATGCCACTAGTGAGAGATTTCGTTCTTTACAATTCCAGATCACGAGTAACCTTTTTATGTATGTATTTCAGGCACGAATGCACTACTTGCTGGTGAGATAACACTCAACGTAATTTGCCCCCCGGACAACCCCATCCTCTATGTGACGTTCAGTCAGGTCTCAACGGGCATGCAGCAAGTGGTAAATAAACCAGTTTTTTTTCAAACACGCACCTGAGCCTATCATGTAATTGAGGCATTATTTTAATGATTTTGCCAAGGAAACGATTGCTTGGAAATGCTGCTATGAGTTACTCGTGCTGGCCAAATGTACATACTCTCACGCTTTGCATTGCAAAACTTTTACTGCATTGTGAATGGAAATGGTGCAAATGGGGCTCACCCGTTCGAACAATAACATAGTGCGCAACAAGTCGGTCCTGCCACATTTCTTGCGATAGCACAACGAACAATTCACACCTAGTCACATCGTAATCCGGCCGAACAATGCTGCAAAAAAATTCAAAAATTACTTTTTTCGCCCTTATATGGCTGTGGAAGCTAAGCAATGCGACCGTAACTTCCACAGCAGCAGAGTAATTTGTGATGTACTAGTATGCTTGACTTCTGCTGAGCGTCAGTCGCAGAATGTTGTATTTCATATTCCGGATTAGGATCTTTGATTACCACAGATTACTTTTAAAAAAAATACTTCTATGGCTAGCCCGGAAGCGCGCCAAAGGCACGCCTGGGACGCCAGTGGACGTTATGATCGGAATCAGGGCCTTCCGATTACCCGGAGTCCATGTTTGCAGCGTTGTACGAGCAAAACAAAGAATGATAATAAATTCGATTTGTTTTTTTTGGTTAACTGCCTTCGGCGGCGGGCTACGGCGGGCGCAATTGTTCGAACAAAGGCTATTACGCAGATAACAATGCGAAGCAGCTTTTGCTTTCACCTCAACCAGAGCAATTGCTTTCGCGGAAGTCGTCGATCTGCTGTACATAGGCTTCAATACAATACATTTATCAGTTTCACTGCGCTGGTCTTCTTGGCACGTGCTGATCATGAATGACAGCCCAGTCTTCATCCGTTAGACTCCACCATCCTTGTCCGAACAATCGTTTCATCTCGTCTCTCCATCTTTTCCTCGGTCGCCCGTGGGTACGGTAGTGCACATGTATGGTATCCATACAGTTGAAGTGTTCGCCCACCGGGTTTCGTCCATTTTTTCGCCCACATAGGCTTCTTTTCAGATTTTTCTGAACACGCCGTTGAGCGATTCGGATGCAAACTTTCTCTGCAACGATGAGGCATTCCCGGTGTTTTTGTACGAAGGCGTCTCAATCTCGGGAGGTTTGGGTTTCGCATGCGTGCCAATGTGAGGAAGCCTCGATGCAAACATCATACATCCGAGGAATCACGGTTTCTGGCCTCGTTTGAAAATCGTATGTACAAAGACCATTTGTCAGATGCATAATTCGAGAACTTTCGTACGTTAAAGGTGGCCGGAAATCGTCAGTATACTGAAGAATATGTCTATGTGTAATCCCTAAATACAAAAGTGGCGGGTTAATAAAGCACACATTATGATTATGAACTCATTTTTTTGCGAATGAAATGACGGTTTCCCGCCTCGTTCACCATTTGTCCTCAGAGTGTACACTATGTTTATTGTTCTGCCCTGTTTCACAAATTATTAACATAGTTATTATTTATGCATAAAGAAAATCTACGTTCGGTTTTTTTTAGCAGATCAAGAATGCAAGTCCATAATCAACGTTGAACATAGACGAGCCGGCTGGCATACGCGTATATTCATAGTCGTTTTATGAAACACTTGCCACATTTGGTGATAAGCAAAGCGGCAGATCTGAAATTTTGCACACAAGGAGCCATTGCCTAGACCAACTACCGAAAATATTGTAATGTTGAAAACGCGCCTGTATGTATAAGACCATGAGGACGACGTCTGCTTTTAACAAAAAATCTCAATTTTATGTTCAGTCGAAAAGAATGCTATGCAATGACAACAATAAATTACTTGCGTAGTGTAACACGTGTATGTTTATCCGTATTTTCACATGGTTTCGCTGGTCGAATACAGCGTTTTTGCACAGAAACACAATGAAATTTGAAGAATGAACAAAGACATATGCAAATCTTAAATCGGCGATGTATGAACAGCTTCAACACGCTGTGTTGCTTTTTTTCTTTATTCAATCTGATCAATTTCACTGGATAACAAGCAATGACAATGACAAAGCGACACTAATACTATAAGATGATGAATTGAAGAGTAATGAAACGATTTCACCACGGCGCCGTCTTGAAGACGCGCTTGCTTTGTCCGATGAAGCAGTATACGAGCAACATCGCAATCAGCCCAAACACCTCGACGACGGAAATCAGCGAGAGGCCGAGCCAAATGCCCGCCTGCCCACCCAAGTCGTTCAGAAGCTGGGAGAACTAAAAATATAGAAAATATAAAAGCCCTTGGATTAGGTAGCAGAATTCCTCAACCTCTCCACTCCTTCTATCTGATTGTGAGAACCTCAGCCGCGATAGCAATTGCACTTGTTGAGGTGAAGGCATAAGCTATTAATTATCTTTGTTATCTGCGTATTATCCTCTTTTCGAACGATTAACTTAAGTTTCAACTTGGAGCAAATGCTACGAGGCCCCCGGGGGGCAGGTGTGTGAACAAGCCTAATTTTGTTCAGCATTTTTTGCACGTATTGTGCTAACGTCAATGGTAGAGTAAAAGTAATTTTTATACATTTTTGATACCAGGAATGCTCAGCTGGTTCATGAACATTGATATCCGCCATTTAAGAGGTGCTTAACAATACCTATGCGTTATATTAGTCTAATTTCCTGCTCGGTAAAAAAAATTAATTTGTATGTACACTCTAGTTACTCTTCAACAGTTAATTGATCCCAACCTCGGAACTACAACAAAAAATCTCTCATATGTTGTTTATGTTCTTGCATCTATTATACATATGTGTGCTTATCGTGATGATACTTGAACTTGTTTCGAATTTGGCTCAAAAAACGAGAGAACTGTTGCATGAGTTGCGCACACCCATAGTGCTAGTCTGAATTGTACTAATTGTAAGACTTGTTCTTGTTTATACACGCATTATCTATACTTGGGATGGTATTGTTGGATTAATTGTGCATTACGTAGCACAAAATGGACTACCCCAAGCACGCGATGCACGCGCAAGCGTCGCGTTGTGCGCATAGTTCCAAAACGAGTTTCGCCATACCGGATAGGACGGACGTTCTTTGAGCACTTCATAGGCGAGTGTCTCGTAGAAGATTTGGACGATCATTCCGTTCAGTGCGTACCACTGCTTGCACTCGTCCACCGAATCAAAGTTCATGTTCCACGATTCGCACGATCCGAGCTGAACGGGCAAGGTCATTAGCTTCCATTAGAAAACAGACGATTTGTTCAGATACGGTGATATTTATGTTTGAGTGCACATGTTGCGTAACATGTGTGTGAAAAGAAGATACCCCTGCCACTTCAATCGGTCCACTTTTTGAAGAGTCTCTCTTCTTACGCGAACCGCCGCAATTTTGTGTCCTGAAAGTCCATGTAAGACACATGTGTTACCAATACTACAAAGTGCACTGCTATGCATGTCATTCAAGCCATGTCAATTGAGCAATACAACAGTAACACAATGATTAATCTTCCTTTGAACTCATGAGCTACTTCATAAGTATCATCAGCAACTCTTGATGTTATCATGAGAGCTGGGAAAAAGAACATCGTTTTACTCTGAAACGAGAGTAAAATAGTGTATTATGAACAAAAAAATTGATTGATTCACATTCGTGGTCATACGTATGTATGTAATGTGCAAATTTGCGTCATAGTTTGACTCTCGAAGCCGTCTTTGTGCGGTTTTTCGCGATTTCATGCGCTTTCTCTAACAGCCAGAGAGTGTTGATACATACGTATGTGCTTGCTTTTTTTTATGCGCGCTAGACAGTCTCTCTGTCGTACTCATGAGCTCGGCGTGCAGTAGATCGTGATCGTTGCTAATCGACCAGTAGCAAGTGGATGATCAACGTACTGGCGAGCACTGCACGTTAGTCTCATTTCAGTGTGCATAGACACAGGGAATGCCGATGATCTACCCGTTCAGATCTCATGAGTTGATCATGAATTGATCAAGTGCATCATAGATCATGGGTTCGGGGGAGATTAATCACATGGTTGCTTATTGTGTGAAACGTATTATATGTACGTATGAAGTAAGCCGTGCAAGCAATAGTTTTGTTGGTTTTTTTGCCTGCACAATGAATACAGTTCCATTGATAAGAGAAGATATGAAAAACGAAGACAGATTTTTTTGTCGTGTTCCGAGGTAGACTACCCGAGTAGACTCAAACAATATGGCAGTTAGACGGATTTAACAAAAATTAGATTACGTTTTGTTTGCTACATACTTTTTTGGCGAGGACATTGTGGAGCATTCACGATCTACGGCACGCTAAAAAACATCAATAGCAAAAAAAAAGCGTACGAAGAATCATAATTATCGCTGAGCACATCGGAGCCGCTGTAGTTGTCATCGCAAATCGGGCTGCAATTATTGGTGTCTGGCGGATTTTCTCCCTTGTTCCATCCACTCCATCCGGGAATTGTGGACAGCATGGCAAGCGACATTTCCGCAGACGCGAAAAACTGAATAACGTCGGAGTTTTTATTATAATATAAGTAAAATATTTGAATATGTTTGTTTCTTATACATAGCTTGAAAAGTAATAGTTATTCTTACAAGGGAACGGTCAGTAGGTACTGTGAAATTATGAAACATGGTCTATGGGAATGTGTTAAGCGAGGTTCAGAACGGTAGGAAGAAGTAGTCACAAGTAATACTATGTTTTCTGCTGATGCAGGTTTCTTACATCTTTACAGGACACATTCTGTGCAGCAGATTCTGAAGACGGATGATCTGGTTTTGTCAGCCCATTGACGCAGTCGTAGACACACGGCCAACACGTATTCCAATCCGATCCCTGAGTACATTGAAAGACGGCCCTGAAACAGATATATTCCTGTCTTGTGACTAACGTACGGATCATTTTACTTTCGCATCCTCTTATGTGTGAAACTATGCGAAAGGTATTGATCCCCATTTCGTTCTCCAACATACATACAAAAACGTTTAGCACATATAGAGGACATTATTCCGTTCGCTTTCGTTGAACAATGCACATATTGTGAATAACACTCTCAATTGACCATAATGCATTTTTTGTATCAACGTATTAGTCGATTTCTTGTGCCCCAGTGTTGTCGACTGGCCAATAAAAAAAACTATTCTGCAATTGCAGTCAATTTGCACTGCAATTGCCAATCTTTGGCAGTCACTTTTTTTCTCCTTGTACACCCGACAGAACCGAAGCCAAGTGTTCTTCATAAATTTGTTAGGCATCACAAATCGAAACACTTACTTTGTTCCGTCGCAATAGATGATTTTGATCTTCCCTTGCGCAATGTAAGGACAGAACGAAGGTGCGCATTGGTAATTTGAGCACATTGATTGAGTGGTGGTCATTCCATTGGTTGATGCTTCAGTGGTAGATACGGTATCCTCACTTGTTGTAGATTCGTCACTGGTCGGTGAAGTGTCCACGCCACTGGTCGGAGACTGATCCTCGGCTGTGGTTACCATCGAGGACAGATCAGTGCTTGTGAAAGTCGATGTCTCGTTTGAAGTAGATGATGTCTCGTTTGTTGTTGAATTCTCGCTGTCCCACGAAGTAGTATCGTTTAGGAACAATTCAGTAGTCGTTGGTGTTGCCTGTGTTGCTCCTGATTTTCCCGTCGCGCCAGTCGCGCCAGTACCCTTTGTTGTGGCTTGGGAACCTGATGGTGGTATTGCAGCAGTCGATGCGTTGGAGGCACCACTCTTAGGAGTGGTGGAAGGCAAGGAAGCTGTGCTGCCAGTTCCGGGTGTGCCAGCGGTTGGTGTAACGCTCACACGCATGCCAGTTGTCGCATCGTCGTCATCATCTGGTGATGAGCTTGATTGATCGGAATTTGAAGAGTCGTTTGAGTCGGAGTCGCTAGATTTGGACGAATCGTTCGAATCTGATGAATCTGATGGTCCACCTGATGTCGTGCTGACCGACGGTCCAGATTGGTCGGTTTGCACATCAGAAGCGTCAGAGTGTCCGGTTGAGGGAGAATCAGAGCCGGGGATGGAGGAGGAATAGCTGTCGGTGCCTTCAGACGGTCCACCCTCATCTGACGACTGGCCGTCATTTGAACCAGTCTTCTCCGTAGTAGTCTGAGGTGTCCCGCTGGCTGTGGTCTCATTGTTCATTGGCAGTGATGTGTTTGCCGTTGTTGTGTCCGTAACTGCGTTCGTCGGACTACTCAGCTTATCGCGACCGCCTCCTTGGTCTTCGTAGGCCTGCTTATTCTGCTCCGTTGTGCCTGAACATTACACAATTATTTCCGTTCTTGGCACTAGTAAACACTGCCGCCTCACCATATCTTACTCATTGTCACTTATCAGTATGTTATCGCTACACGACATCAGCACCTATGAGATACGCCGCCTCTCGCGGCATTATCTAACAACCCCTTGCCCTCCAGCGTGAGCAGCTAGAATGCTAACGAGTGGAGAGAGATAGTGACCTGGGTTACCGAACCCACATGTAACTAAACCGGAACCCACTCCCCATCATATGTAAGACTGACTAGCAGACTTATTACTCATTGAGGGATCGACGAACCTGCCCCGACATAGTATCCAAAGGCCGGATAAGATGCGGTCGTCAACACGCTCGCGAACATGTTTTCCTTGCACGGTGGATGACAACCGCAATCGTCGACGGGGACGAGATTCGGCTGTGACGGTTGACGTTGATTTCCGTTCAACGTCATGAGGCATTTCACTGAATTTACAGTTTTCATTCTTACTTTCTTCTTTATTCGTATATCCATTTGGTCATAAGGCAAATGTGGTAATAGGGTATGGGAAGGGGGGGGGCTAGTCTTGCTTTCTACAGAGCAGTGAGTGAAGGGTAATATCATACACACAGAAGTTGTAACGGACATAAGTCCGTAACTCGTTTTTTCATGCATCTTAAGTTGTGGCGCCGCCAAGCATAAAAAACGCCTGTATAAGAACTATTGAACAAAGGGTAATCGAATTAGCGAGCATTGCAATACTAGGGTTCTTATCCAGGCTCCTAAATTGTACTCAATCTACAATGCCAAAATGCGTGTCGATTGGGTGCTTTCTCACAGAACGTGTGATGGATTTGTGTGTTTGTTCTTACAAAAGATCAGTGACCTTTCCCAAAGGCAAAGTCTCTGGTATTCAGGGCATTGCGCCTTGCGGGTAGTCCTGAGAAGGAAAGGATGATCTTTCCCAAACAACGTCCTAATAAGGAAAGCGCTTACAATCCTCGGCATCGACACACGCGCTGATGGTTCCGTTGCTCGGAGACGCGTATCGCGGATCGGCACATCCGCAGACGCTCATCGCCTGACGCTGGCGGCAACTGGCAATGCACGTGTCGTACGTGTACAAGGGGTATTCCTGTTAGAAATAACTTTCGATTCCCTTACGATAATACTACCTCCGCATAGTAGTTCTCGTTCGTATCCTGGTCGACACATTGTCCGGCGTACGGTGCTTTCGTTCGGTCGATCTCCGTCTGTAATGTAAATACAAACAATGTTTAAATATTAATTATCCTTATAAACACTTCCCGTCCTTCTTATACTATCATATCAACCCCAATCCTCTCCACCAACACATACTTCGATATGTCGTATAACTACATATCTATCTTCTAACAAAATGGAATGTGGAAGAAGAGAAAGATTGTTCGTAGCTTAGTGCCGAGTGTGTTGTTTCCCTTTCAACACGCAGTGTGCTCACAGAAAACGAAAACAGTTTACCGAGATCACTTACCCGCGTGACCGAAACAATTGTTTGTAGTCCGGCGCCAAGTATGACTCCACTGCTCTTGAAGTCCGGTTTCTTTCCGGTTTCATACATTACCATGCGTAGGCCAACATGCTGCGATGACGGTAGATACTCCATATCCTGAGTCGTGGAGTTCGTTTGCTGAAAAAATTATACAATTATCCTACTTTCATTTAGAACCAGCGCCGCCTCTCAATATATTTCATTTCTCTAACACCCTAGTTTCCTCCCCTCACATTGCAAGTGCCTAGCGCCTGATTTGTTGTGTCTTATTCACTTGCTGAATAAAGGATATATATGCCTCGTACGCCAAAGGAAGCTGCAAAAATGCGACAGGCCCTTCCATACCATAGTAGTGAGAAGCATTCGCAGTCCATACATCATTCCAGCCCGGGTGACGTTGTGTTCACCATCAAACGCGTAGCATTGGCCGTACTCTGGATGCAAAACGGGCGTAAAGTCTTCTCTGAATAGCGAGTTTCGGTTTTGCCTCAGCAACTTCACTTACGATCCGCATCCCTTGCCCGAGAACGCACATTCGGTGACCATTTCGACGAAACCGTACGTTCCTTGGAGCACCTCATCCGACGTGAGGTTCGCCATAAGCATCGTCAGCATCAACTGTGCTCGTCCACGAATTTCGAGAAGGGAAGGCGCGGTTCCGTCCGGGGAACTCGCACCGATGCCGAAGGTGTCACTATCGAGGAGTTGCCCGCTTTGAATTGCTTCCACTTCGTACATCAGTTGCTTTATCGTTGCGAAAACCGGATTATTCTTCACGGCAGAGTATTTGAGCGGATTTGTGTTGCAAATCATAACATGCGGGAAGAGCTGAATCGAAGGAAATGTTAATAGGGCTTCAAAAAAAGTAAATTATCCCCAGTATCAACACTTTATTCCCCGCGGGGCAATCCCGAGCGTGCAGGGACACTGGATGGCGTTAAAGTCCAGAGTGCCCAAACCGATTTAAATTTCATGAAGCTATCACTACCAATTGCAGACCAAGGAGGGATGACGTTTTGGTACGGCAGGGATGTAATCACCGTGGTTCGATGCCGGGTCTCATGTATGATGCAGGGCGCACCCAACCACTTGATTATTTTATAAGAATTTACGGTTTTGGGTCTTCTTTAAAATATGACTATCATGTGTTTTCTTGATAATTATAAAAAGAACACGAAGTGTTTACTGTTTACTAATACTCTAATTTTTAAAAAGAAACTGTTTCATTATGGCAGAACACTATGTATAAGGGATTCGCTACTTCTGTGAGGACCAGGAACCGTCATTTCATTTGCCAAAAAAGTGTTCATAACGAGTGTTTTATTGACCCACCACATTGTGTTCCGGAAATGCACATAGGCGAATTCCTCGGTTAACTGACAGTTTCCAGCGCACTTTAAAGAAGGAGTGAACGCACTTTTTTCTTACTATGCCCGAGTCTTATGTTTGTTGTGAAACACGAATAAA
>JACMIJ010000610.1:0-17254 GCA_014805365.1 Koerneria luziae
TTTACTTGTACTATAGTAGTTAACAATGAAACTAAATTTGGCAATTTGTGAAAAGACTTATGGGACACCCTAATAGATAGGACAAGCTCTAGCCTGGGTACCCTGTGGACCGCCCCGAGTTTCACTCGGCTACACTACCGACAGTGTTGCGTGGATACTGGGGAAGACTGAAGCGGACGAGTGAGACGGAAAAAGCAATGCGATCAATGAAAAAAGACCCGGTAATTAAACACCCTTTAAGAAATAGAACATCATAGAAAAAAAAGGCGAACCGACTTGTTTCAAACTCCTCCAGTTGTCGCGTTACACGATTGATCTTCACCGTGCTGTTATCATCTGAAAAACATAAGCTTGTTTTCTTTACGCCAGAAAGAGTTACCATTAATAATATAACGACCTTGACCGTAAGAAGAAACGGCTGGTCAAAGTAGTCATTGTGTACGAAGTCAATACGCATGAATGCATACATACATACATACAAGTTCAATATATCATAGTACAAATCTATTAAGTACATATCTACCAGAGTACCATACACAACGTTTCCAGTCGGTTACCTTTCCCAGAACGCTAATGTGCCTAACAAACAAAGTTGACAACTTTGATCATAAAAAGACAAGGCTGGTCAAAGCAGCCAATGTTTACAAAGTCAATACCTTGTGTGTGAGTCAATGTGTCGTTCGCATAGTACTCGACGTCGTCGTCGTCTTCCTCATCGTCCATCGTTCGATGTTTCCCGAGCGGAAAGTATCCTTCCGCGTGAGTGTCGATTGGCGAAGCTGGCTGTTGGAATCTGGAACGCTTTCCGTATAATTCAGAAAGCTTGAGTTGCACTCAACGTTGTTTGTTTATTATACGTGTTGTCTGGTTTTTGAGTTAGTGAGTCTATTCTTCAGTTAATGTCGATACAACGTAGATTGTTGTTGTCTTGCCATTGTAATGAACAGTATTGCATAGTCATTTGCTTAATTCGATAATACGTACAAGACCAGTTTTGAGCTGTACGGTACCTTGAATCGTCGAATGGATTATGCGCCGGTTGTTCGAAGATGGAGTCGACAATCTTCTTGTCAGCACGAGGCGCTTCCTGAAGCAAAATGTGCCTACGTTTGCCAAACAAAGAAAAAGAGAAAACATGAACAGCATCGAAACCGCTACTGCATGTCGGTAAAAGTGCATTGTGGAAGAAAGTAACACTAGTGACGTTCGGAATCCGCAAAGTGCAAACGGAACATAAAAAAATCACATATCCATACCTTCTTCTCCTTGTACACTCGCTTCAAGTCATTCTCGATCTGCGGATCCAATCGAAGAGCCGACAATGCCTAAACAGACACGTAACGGTTCACACATACTCATTCAATGACCCAACAACACGTTGGCGAGACCAACTTGGTATAGTATTTTTGGTGACGCAATCCGACGGTGTTGGCTGTGGCAGTAAACTGACTCGATGCCATGAACAAATTCTGAACTAAACTTATGGCATCTTTTGCTTCGCAGCCACTTTAGAGGCTGCGAAGCCAAAATTGTCTTTGAATCTCTGATTGTGAGTTAGACACAACGTGGCCAGGAGAGCACATAGATTATCCGTATGTCAAGCCTAGCGATACTATCATATCTGTGATACTTGACGAATACTCACGAGATACCAAGTTTCCCACGGCCAAAAAAAGTTTTCCAGAGTCTAAGAAACGTATAGATGTTACATACCTTCTGGTTGGTGAGGACGGCACACTGCGGAGGAAGGAAGGCGGACAGGATGGGGCTGATCGACGACGCGCCCTCGCCAGTCAGAGGACGGATGGCCGCCTCCTGAAACCACACTTGCATTGATTTAACCTGTTGTGTACTTTAAAGATATAGCTAAAGCCTACGACTATTTTGCACACTTCTTTAGCCATAGTGTGACCATGCCTACTGTAGACTATACATCGACATGTCACACTTGCATTATATATTCCAGCGAAAACAACAAGCTGTGACGAAGGACCCCTCACCGATACAATACCCGAGAATGTATTACATGCTCGTTATTCCTCTGCTGTGACAGCCACACCACCTACCACAATGAGCGATCCAGCACTTCCCTCGCAACGAGCGTTGAACTTGGTTCTGTAGCAGGTCAACACGCATTCGCCAATCCTGAATTAAATTATGATATTGAAAAGGAGCAAACGCACTTTAAAAGTACAATGTTCTCGTTAACTATAGCTTGCATACATGGCCACGGTAGGTTCGTTCATTTCGGCTGCGTGGTGATCCGGCACCCTTTTTTTAAACCTTTTTCCAAACATGAACTGACCGGCATCCCTCCCCGATGACGAGTGCCGCGAGATGCGGATCGATGAGCTTCTGCAGATCGACGTACTTGTTGAACATGGCGTTGCCGTCGAAGAACGTGCTCTTCACCGCCATTCCCGTCATCAGCGAGGACGGGTGGCAAAACGACATGCACTCTGAAAGAAAACACAAATTGCCAATACATAGGCAAGTAGCATAAGCAAATCATGCAACTAAAATCTCCCATTGTTTTTGGTTCATACTATAGTGACTTACAAAAACAAAACCAAACATTCACTATTCAGCATATCACACATTCTAACACCCAACTAAACATTCAGCTATCCTCGGTAGTCCATACAGTACTTTTCACATTAGGACAAGACTGTGCAGCGCAGTGCATTCTTGCCGTCCAATGAACAGTACGGTAGTCAGAGCTATAAAATCAGTCTTCAAACAGTGCCAGATATTCCAACACATACCTCTACTTAGAAAGATTCAATTCCCACTCCTACCCAACCTTTAAGCACCACATACCCCTCATAATTGAAATTTTTCTACATTTTTGCGCGTTTTACGCCATCTTTCACAAATGCCTACTTTAGTACTCCTGTGAGAATGAGACAGTCGGATCCGACGGAAGCAGAGCTATATGTATTCCAACAGTACTGTAGTTCGAACATCACCCACCATCATGCACCGTATCGGCGTTCATGTCAATACATCCGATGACGGAATTGAATGCCTGTCGTTGCTCGACGCACATGTAGTGCAGGCCACTCGTCATCGACGAGAACAGACCGGACGAGCAGTCGGGCGACTTCTCCACGCAACGCATCGCCGAGTCGTACGATCTGCGTCATACAGACGATTGTACCAGATATAGGGCAACAAGCAAAAAAAAAAGATCTACTACCACTGAAGGGGCAAAATATTTGCTTTCTCGTGGCTTCGGTGGGAGGCCACGTCCCCCGCCCCCTCAGTGGAAGTAGAACAAAAAAACCCTCCTCTTGTACATAAACGTTAGAGTCAAGCATTTAGTTTTAGTAGCGCTGCCAACACCCTACCACCTGAGCTTACTCCGAAGGCGGAATTTTTACAGATCAGTCGAATGCAACGCGTTTTAGAAGATAAATGCACTCCAGAAATGCAAGCGAAACGAAGACTAAGGAAAATTAAGGATCTTTTTCACAATGAACGTGACCTAAGCAACGAATCAGGAAATAATACCGTAACCCACTTGCACGCGCTGTCCAGTCGGTCAACATAGCTGCCGGGTGTCATCATCGACTGGACCGTATCGAAGAAGGGCGATGTGCACGCGTTGCACTCGGGATTGTGCATCTCTGCAAGGAACGACATCTTTGTCGCTGGCATCAACACTAGAAACACACAACATCAAAACACAGCACAACACTTCACACTGACAATGAGATAATGGGGCTTTCGAAGGACACAAATTTGCATCTATATGTTCTCATAGAAGAAGCCTTTGTAATAATATGCGAATGAGATACGGTAGACAGATGGAAGGACTTGTTGTGACAACCGATCACTTACTTACAAGGACAGGGTTAAAAAATCAATGATTTCTTTCCCAAATCCATCATTATTTAATGAAGCAGGCACTAAGCAAAATTTACAAGCGCAATTTTAGAGATTAAGCGCAAAAGGCATCAAGCAATCTTAGGATGCCCATCCTATAACTGACTAAAGACTGCTGACCGTTCAAAAGGTCAGCTTAACCATGAGCGATGTATATGTGTGTGACATTAACAAAATGGGCGTTATTGTGTGATCGCCTTTTTAGGCTTTTGAAAACATGGATCCCAAATTCGCGGAGAAATCCAGCCTTACCATCATAAAGCGTCGTTGATGGACCGTCCAGTGGAGAATGGGCCAAATCTGAAACAAGCGAGCGAAAAGTCATTGCTGAACCCATTCCATACATTATTGATCAGCCGACCTTTTTATAACACATTACGTGAATGAACTGGCTGAGTTATATGGAGAGTGCTTCCAGTAGCGCAGCAGACACATAACAGCAAATAGAAACACAAATGAACATGTCTACTTTTATCAAAGTAGACATGTTCGTTTTGAAAGTGAACATGTCTACTTTGATACAGTGCTCGAACACTAATGTCTACATTGAAACAGAGAAAGAATACTGGTGTCTACTATGGTACAGTATTCGATTACCTATGTCTTTTCCGATATAGCAGGCAAATATGAAAGTCTACTTTGATACAGTTGGTAAATAATGAAAACAAAATTGTTCTAGTATAGAAACATACGTGGAAGAGATTGAACCACATTGGCAAAACTGGCGAGGCAGCGTAACAGAACTAACAGCACCGGTAGCCGCATCTGAAAGAAACAATTTTTTTTTAAAGTACCGTAACCCAAATGTTCTAATGCAGTGAGTTTTCATAAACCACGCCATGTAAAGAACACATTCAACAATGTACAATATTTCGTGACCGCCGGTCTACTATAAATCATTTGCATACGAACAGAAAGGAATCCTAAGGGTGAATAAAGGAATATGCAAATTTTAATCCGAAGATTTAGGAATAACTTCAAAACGCCGTAGCCCATGTTGTTCCCTTCCTAACGCAGCG
The DNA here is from genome assembly GCA_014805365.1 of Koerneria luziae. NCBI lineage: Eukaryota > Metazoa > Nematoda > Chromadorea > Rhabditida > Neodiplogasteridae > Koerneria > Koerneria luziae. The sequence continues at coordinate 4,908 of JACMIJ010000610.1, forward strand.
CGCAAAGTTATTTCCGAGATGGAATTCTCCACGGCGTTCGGACGAATGAACGAACAAAAAAACAAAACATTCCATTAGATTTCCAAACTTTAAAGCAATCCATTACAGCTTCTCCCTCTTCTAATACAGCTAGAACTTGATGAACAACTGCGTAGTTCAGAAGAAGTCTTCAATCAACACAACATTTTGAAGCCGTTTCTAGATCACCGATCCAAAAATTTGCATGTTTCCCGGTTAACTCCTCAAATGCCTTTGGCGTTTGTATGCAAAACAGGTAGATCAAACCGGAGACCACAAAACGCCGTCTGAGATGCCGTTCCGAGCAGGGATAAGACACTTGCAGGTACATTGGAGACTGGGTAACTCGTTGATCATTGCACTGTGAATAGCATACACACTTTATTACAGTAATACAAATCTAACAGATTACAAAAAGACACATCTAACTGTAAGTTCTAGGCATGAACGGACGGCTTACACAGGTAAGCTACCAGTATATCACACATGGCAGAAGCAAACAAAAGAAAAGAAAAAGAGTAAAAGGAAAGAGAAAAAGAGTAAAGAGGGAATGAGGAAGAGAGTAAGAGGAAAGCGAAAGAGAACAAGAGGAAAGAGTTGGGCGGAGGGGGGGGGTGACCCATTCGTGGATACCCACTGGCATGCTGCACACACTACGCATCGCATGATAAATAGCGCCAAAACCGACAATAATGGCCATCTCAAAGTGAAGATGCTTATCCACCCGGATATCAAACTGCAACAACATACAAACACGAAAAGTTCTAGAAACAACCAGTATCACTTATTGTTAGACTATCACAACGTGGCAAAAACCCGAATGACTAGTACCGCGACAGCTTATCAAGGTAAAACAAACTATACTTAAGTTACAACACATAAACCAATATTGAGTACAACCGTAACACAACGCCTAATATGCGAACAACAAAACGAAACACTATTAACTAGCCTACAAGATGGGGGCAATTACGGTACATTGCCGACAGTTGATCGTTCTTTGGAGCTCAGATGAGGTGTTGATCGTTCTTTGGAGTGTGTTCAGATGCCCTTTCTGAGATGGGCGAGGGTGTCGGGTTCGATGAGGATGATGCATTCGCTGCCCATCTTCTGTCGGATCATCTCCTTCAGAATCGGTTGCGCTGAGCTGTACACGCGAGACGCCGCGTCGAACGGCTGCAGCAGCACGTCCTGCAAAAATAAACATTGCATTTTCATCCATACACACCCATAACTAGTATTACACTAATACGTGTCTTTACTATCTCGCAAAAAACAAACAACAAACAAGTGGCCCTCAAACAGAAGACACCAGAAACGGTACCCGTTGAAATCTTATTGTTAGGCTCAGAAATGGGGTGCTTCCAAAGCGAAGGTATCCTAAGATCAGGTGCATCGCGTTATCAATAACGTTATTTCGATGTTGAATATGATTACAACTCAACGCTTAAGCATTTTATTGACAAGAACTTCTAGAACATGCAAGTAAATCCCCTGTCTTCTAAGGAACATTACTAAGAGTCATTATTGCGAATACACTTAGTGTTAAAAACCCTGACGATATACTACAGATACAAAGTAGTCTTTGGTAATCACAGAGAAATAACGTACAGCAATGAGCAGCCCGGAGAGTGGGCAGACCTTCTCGACCTCCTCTCGGATGCACGGCAGAATACAACGAGCTGAACTGGAACATAGCACATACATTAGGGAAGAGTTGTCAGAAACCGGTTTGAATAAAAAGTTAGTAGTCCCGACAAGTAAAACTAGTAAAACTTCAACTTGTCTTACCCCCCCCCCCCAATAAAATTATAAGTTCAATCTGCTCTCGAGGCAAAGAAGATGGGCGGACCACAGAGGAACCTTGAAAAATATCCCAGCGATAATAACGCCTCCATGGCAGCTTAACACCAATACGAAGAGAACGGCCCGGGGGGGGGGGAGGGGTAAGATAAGGGAGGGGGATACTGAGAAGCTCCGTATGTCGCACATTCAACTCCTCCCAATGGACAACATCCACTGACACACTTTCAGCCGACAAATACACTTGTTATTTTCGGACATTTGCAACTTATAAATAAGAGGATCCATCATTCGTCGGCGAAAATGAGCGGGCAAGTGGAGGCGCGTTGTTTGTCAGCAAGAATCCGACCGAAAGCGAACATTCAAGCGCATACCCTGGCGCATACTCAAACAATAACAACGTGGACCGCAGAAGTGGTCAAAAAATTAGAGGAGGTGCACCTACGGACAGAATTTCTTAGGCGGTATTTAACATTGCAGGTTTTGTTTTATTTTGACTGCATTTCTGGCCAACTGGTCTTAGGTAGGGCTGTCCGCATTTCACCTCTGAAACCAAGGGGTTGTCTACCGGAAGACAACACATACGAATGCTTCAATGCAGTCGGTCATACATCGACGTCTCACGTTTGCATATTTCTAAAACGTTATGACCCTCTAGTGAAAGACGCCAGGAATTCAGTGCCTATCGTAAGTTTGGGTTCACAAAAGGGGTTATCAATTACGTAGTTGCCAATGCATGCAGTCGGCTCCACTTTCACGAGAAAAAAAAAAGCGAACCTGCAGAATGACTGGAGATGATCGGCGACAATCAGCATGTTGCCACCCAACTTGGCCGCGAATTGCACCGACGGGTTCACCGACAACTCACTGAGATTCGAGCGAAGGTGACATTTGTCATCGCAGTCTGCAAAGAAATGTCATAACATCCAACTGACATGTCATGTATAGGCTTCGAGGCCTTGATTGTGATCTACTTAAAGGGGCTGCGAAATCATAAGGTAAATAAATGCTTGAAGCCGTGGTGGACGGCATCCTCTATACATTCGGCCCTCCCAAAGGAGAGCCTCCAAAAGTTTACGAGCACTGACGGTGGTACTAAAGAGCGCCAACCGTCGGCTCTTCCCACCTTAGACAGTGGGCACTGTTTTAGGACGGCCCCCGACGGGATTCCCCGGGCGAGCCAAGGAGGGACCGGCGGGGGTGCGTGGAAAGTACGAACAACGTATACTCCACACTCCCCGGTTTTACTAATGTTGTATGCATATTGCGACATACACCGCCCGGCTATATTAACGGCGAGGTCTATCGTTTTGTGAAACCGTATGTGTGCAAAAATGTGTGTACCCCTCCGCCTTGTTTTATTGCAAAATATGCTTGTTGTTAGGTTCATTTTTTTGCTAGTTCGTTCATTTAGCGTTATCACGTACCAAGGGAAAAAAGGCAATGCCAGTAGTTGCAAAACGCATATAGAATCATGTCAGAAAAAGAAACGTACTTGTCAGAATGGTGTTGATTGCCGGCTTCAGACAGGGTTCGACCAGGCGGAACGTGTCGCGCTTCTCGTTGCACGCGTAGCCGATGCTCGAGGTGACCTTAAATTCAAATTCAAGTTTATTCCGTAATCAGAAGGTATGTTCTCTGTGACCTGATAACGATCAACTTTAACACTTATCATATTATCTACCTTACTGATTGAGGTTTCCAAGAGCGAAGAACTATAGCATATTGCTTCTGCCCGTGTACCGTATCTCATTTGCATGAGATTACAAACGTTCTCTTACAAGAAAAACAATGCAAACTTTGAGACCGGTGGAAGTTGCACTGTCTCGCAATCAGCATGATGGAAACAAACGGCCTCTCTTATCCGTAACAAACGAATTCGAAAATAAAGTAAAAGTACAAATAAAGTAAACTGTTAGCAAATACGAGACCAAACACCGTTGTTTCAGAATCACAGCATGTTGCTTCCGCCGATCTACAGTGCCTTATTTGCATACGATTACAAAGATTTCGCTCTCTATAACAAAGAGATATGCAAATTTTAGACCGGCGGAAGTTGCACTGTCTCTGAATACAGTGAGAATACTATGAGTAGCACATCACCAACCACGTCATAGATCTTCCGTTGTCCGCAGAACGACCGATTTTCCAGGCAGAGATCGGCGGATTCGTGAGCACTTAAATTATGATCTATGACCGCATATAGACAATAATAGTTGTTAACAAATCGCATAGCAATGTTATCGTTATGTGGCCTACAAATATAGCATAAATAACAAACGTAATTGGCTTACAAATATCAAAACGTATATCAACATGTAATTGGCTTACAAAATTTATGATACAAAAATACGCACCTGCACAGGTTGTGAAAGTCGTCGATAACATCGGTGAATCTCAGCAACTGAAGGTTGAGAGTTTAGAAGAATGCAAACAGTAACAAACTATGGAACGCTGACATGCATCGACATGTCACGTTTTTACATTTCGAAAACGGGGAGCCTCTTGCAGATTTTAGGTTCATAGAACAAGAGGGGGGGGGGTCCAATGTTAAGGTATCCCAAAACGGGGAGCCTCGGCGTTATCAATAACGCCACAGCATGTTGCATCCGCCGGTCTACGGTAATTAATTTGCATACGATGACAAAGGTTTTGCTCTCTATTACAAAGGGATATGCAAATTTTTGACCGGCGGAAGTTGCAGTGTCTCAGCACGCTGTGATAACGTTGTTGTCAATGCATGGTAAGCATTACGCATAAAAACGGCTTCGCGTTACTACTGGAGTAAAACAACAAGTGACCGACCTTCTTTGCAGTGTGAGCAAGTTTGCCAATGCATTTCCTCATACATTTTGGAGTACCGACAGCAGCAAGAATAGTCGAGACGTTTATGTGGGCACCTGAAAAGCAAAAGTTGAATGCGGCCAGACACACCAATGTGACAGATTCGTATATGAGCTTCCGACGAGCTTTGAAGCTTACGGGCAAAAATAGCACAAAAACAGATGCAAGAGAGGGCTTGCAGGGCTCCCACGTCCTTTCACAGCGATTCTTGGATTCCTCATCGTCTAAGAAGCAAGCACAAGCAAGCAGTATTACGAACAAGCAAGCATAAAGCTCCGAAACTTAGCTCCAAAAAGATCCAACAGCAATCTTTTGGAATCTTGGCCAACATACCTGGATTGGAATCCACACTCGACTCTGGCTTCGGCTCTTCCCCTTCAGTCGTAGAACAAATCGCAAGTAGAGTGAGGAAAACAACGAATCGCATCTAAAAGCGGTAATGAAATTTCTAAAAATGGTCGTGATAGACGTTTCAATAGACATATAAGCAAAAAACTACACAAGGACCGAAAGATACAAGAATAGCCACAGAAAAGAAGCATGCAGCACAAGTACAGGGAACGAAATAGTAGATCAAATAATGGAACAGCGGGAAAATGTGAAAAGATCAAAAACAATTTCGAGAAAACGAAGCAGACGCGACGCGTCCGCTGTTGCAAGGCGAGCGTTGGTCTGCTGCTGTCGCCACGAGTCAGATTTTTCTGAAGTGCAGAAACAGGCCATCTGAATTCAATATGTTCTAACAATTAATGATGAATGGAAAGTAATATGTTTAGGTTGCGAAGAAGCCCGTTTGTTTGAGAGAAGAAAGAGGAACTGACTTTTTCGACAGTGGAGTTATCAGTTGTCACGAAGAACGCCGCACATCCTGTCAAGACAGTGCAACTTCCGCCGGTTGCAAATTTGCATATTCCCTCATTCTTGTGTGAGAAGTTTTTATAGCCGTATGCAAATGAGGTACTGTAGACCGGCGGAAACAGCGTGCTGTGAACTGCTCACAGCACCTCGCTCTATCTACAATATGTACCTCATTTGCATAAAGTAACAAGGGTTCATTTACCATGACAAAGGCATGTGCAATTCTTACTTACAATTTGTCATAATCCATTAATCACCGGCATACATTACACAGACAATGCCGTTTTTGTCTCTACACTAATTGTAAGAACCGCCCCCTATGGCAAGATGCTAAAACGGGCTAACTCAGCCGCTAGCAAGGTTCTGGTTGTCCTGGGAGGATCTGGAGAGATGACCAGACGACCCAATTATTGTAATTCGATAACATTAAACACAAAATCTCACTGCATGCTAGTGCGAGACTCTTGTTTGGCAATGCTGGATCATACGTACTGTCCTTTTTTTCACGGGAATGGTACATCATTTCAGGGTAATGGAACTTCTGAGCATCTCAAATTTGCATATCTTGTGCCAATGTTAGGTAACATGTAAGAATCATGACAATAAGATTTGAACATAAGTCGAGCGGTACACACAGAGAAAAATGACTAAACAAAATGACTGTGAAACGCTGTAAGTCATTATATGGCTTACATTCAAGCCATTATACGATTCATTTCGCAAAATAAAAGTCATTTATTTAGTCATTTTTCTCTGTGTGTAGTCGGGGTCGGGCATTCCAATAGTAAATTGCAACCAGAATCATAACATCAGCTGTGTTCAATATGTTTCTCTCTCATTTTTGTTTGTAATGAAACGTTCACCTTTGTATTCACAAAAGTTGTTGCTTAAGAGTGAGGATATGTAATTATTTGTTGCTATTGGAAAAGTTACTTTTGCATTTTAATGAGCCTAATAATTTCAAGCGCATTGCTCGCCCCAACAATGCCAAACATTGTTTGCATACTTGAAGACTATGAAATGTCAATAATCGTTTGCTATGCATTGTAGCAATACTGACACCAATGTTTATAGTGGCAACGATGTATTGTAGTTTGTGCTTCGAGTTTGTAGTTGTCCTTCTTCCTTCAACCAATACATGACCTTGTAGTTTCTGTCCAGTAACCTATTGATAGAAAATGTACATGCATTCATGGTTACGGTTCAAATATATTTTGTAAAAAAACAACTATTTTTAAAATGATAAACAACTATCACTATACTAAAAAATCTCAGCCACATCTTACTACACAGTATACCAGGATATTTCATTTCTGGCATTAGTATAACTTACTCGTAGACAGACATCTATGCACTTTTCGAAACTAAACTGCAGCCTCGGACGCCTTTAAAAGTGTTATAGTTGTCATACATCCGTATTCACCTTCAAAAAGGTCCACCTTCTAGTAAAAAAAATGTCTTCGATAATAACATTTCCATACACTTCTACATGTAATCTTATTATTAGCTCACTTGCTTCAACAGTCTGGTATGCATAGCCAGTGGCTCTCACAATAAGAACATATCATTATTGTTTCTTTTATCAGTTTACAGTACCTCATTTGCATACGACAGCAAACGTTTCACTCTCTATAACAAAGGGGTATACAAATTTGAGACTGACAAAAGTTGAAGTGTATCAACGTGAAATGAGAAGGTAACATCAGTGAGTGTGGTTGACGTATAATCAAAGTGTCTTAATGATAATGAAAATGTCATATTTAAAAAAAAATATCAGTGCTTTTATCTATAACACTTCTTTAATCTGTCTATTTCTAACCGTAATTCTTGTATTTGCTCTCATCTACGTTGTTTATACGTGCCTCCCAACCCATTTTAGCTGTATGAGCCCCATTACCTACTAACAATAAGCATACTGCCCACGCTATTTTTGAACTTTTGTAACGCATAGTGTTATGCACATTATGAGTTTGATAAACACAAGTATAGAGTGTATTCTTAAAAAGTTTAATTTGTGTACCTCTCGCAGGCGAATAAGCCAAGAACTGTACTTTACTTTTCTCGAATATTGGATATTTGCGGTAAATCGGTGTGGGGAAACGGTTGGTACCCCGGACTTCCAGCGTCCCGGCACGTTTGCAATTGTCCCGTTATTGAATACTGGCGTTGAATTCAACGACATCCCCTATTCAAATTGGCCCTCCCGAAGGAGAAGCCTCCAAAAATTTTCAAGCACCATTGACAGCATAGTATGTATAGTATGATAGTAGTTCTGCTCTCAGTTGTTTGTTGGCTCTCGCCTCCCACCTTAGACAGTGGGTACTACGGCCCCCGACGGGGTTCCCAGGCAAGAGCCAGGGAAGGACCGGCGGGGGTGCAACACACAGAACACCGTGTGTTGAATTTTTTGTTGTATGCGTATTGCGACATAGACCATCCGGCTGTAGCAATGGCGAGGTTTATCGATCGCTTTTAGAAACCAGATGTGTGCAAAAATGTATGTAGCCATCTTCCCTGTCTTTTTCGTTGCGAAATATGCTTATTGTTAATACTAATTTTTGTTATTTAAAGGAGGCCGAAAACCGTCATTTCATTCGTAAAAAATGTGTTCATAACGAGTGTTGTATTGACCCACCACTTTTGTGTTCAGGGAATACACATAAACAAATTCTTCGGTAAGCTGACGGTTTCCGGCCCCCCTTTAATCTGCGCTTTTTTTGACGTTATCATGTATCAAAGATACGACTACACACAGCATGTAGTTTTTTCAGTCTACACTACTTCCATCAGTCTACAGTAGCTCAAGCTATCGTTATCTTTAGTGACATATGAGGTTCGAATGACCGAAAAATGAGCAAAAATAACACATAACTGTGCCCTATTTATCAATCTTTCGTAGCAAGCATAAGACTATTCGGTTATAGTGAAAAGTGAGTTTACTCCTTAAGAGCTATCTGATTAGTTCTTCGCTTCAAGAAACGTGTATTATATGCAGAGACGTTATATTACAGTGTGTTTACAAAGTAGGCTATCGTATATGCTATTCTATGGTATACAAATTAGGTACTGTAGACGGATAAAAGCAGCATGATGGGATCCTACATCACATCACGCGACATTGCAAATTCCGCCGTTCTAAAATTAGCATTTTTAAAGAAGGGTGAAAGGCACCTTTTGACACCTGGGTTTTTAAGGTCCATTGTCTTGCACCTGGTGTGGTTGACTCTTCTGTGGGTTCTTTTGTGTTCTGAATACCGATTAGGTGCTTTATGACGGTTAGAAGGGTTAAAATATGGCATTTTTATCGAAAAATAACTCATGACTGGTCCCGGATTTCGTGTGTTTCAGACCAAAGTGAAGACTATATGAGACCGATACGAGACCGAGAAAAGCGCCTTTGTCTTTCTTTAATAGCGTAAACAGCAAAAGATGAGAACCTTTGTTAGCATATGCAAATAAGGTACTGTAGATCGGGAAGCATGCTGTAAAGTCATATCAGTTCCAGGTGTTACAGCTCAAAAATGGCCGGAAACCGTAAACTTTCGAAGGCAAAAACCACTAAATTCGATGATTATGTTTCTTGATAGAGATATTGTCCTGAGAAATAAAATTATTTCTATTTACAGTATGTGACATGCTTGGTATAAAGATTACTATAAGGGTATCGCAGCTCCTTTAAATGATAAACTTAGAATGTCGCTGCGAGTACATGTGGGTGGGTACTTTCTAACTGGTTGCCCCCCTTTGCCTTTGTTTGCTTTTCAGGGCACGCAAACGAGAACGAAAAGCAACGTTTGCGCGCATTGTCCCGTGTTTCATTATTCATTGGCACTATAAAGTTTATTGTTTTATAACTTAATTTAATATAATTGTAAGTTTTTAAATAACATATGCAATTGTTTCTGAACATTGATAACACGTCATGTTGCTACCGTGCCGCGTTACAATTCTTATTGTTAGAGAAACACAAGCTTCAAATAGCCCATCATGGTGATGGAGTGCTATAATATAGAAACACTCATTTTAGTAAAAAAAATTTTTAGTATTTCGTAGTGCAATTGTCAACATGATGTGTTGACAATGACAACTCACATCACATCGAGGCAGTATTACTTCCTCTGTTCAGAAATTTGCATATCTCTTTGTTTTTTGTTGTCATGTGCAAATTAGGTACTGCGTGAAGCCAACATGCTGTGTTAAAGGTGGCCGGAAACAGTCAGATCACCGAGGAATTTGCTTATGTGGATTCCCTGAACACAAAAGTGGCGGGTCTATAAAACAGTCGTTCTGAACATCTTTCTTGCAAATGAAATAATGAAATAACGGTTTCCGGCCTCCTTTAAACCACTGCTGCACTGTGAAAAAGATCAACAATTCCTCACGTGAGAGAAGAAGAGAGGGCTCTATTATCTGACTCATGCGTTCAAACTTGACTGGTTTTCAGGCCGAACCAATTTGCCAACTGTCCTCTGATTTGTTCTAACTCAACCCCCCCCCTGCAACTTTTTGTTATCTGACAGTTTTAATTGAGAATTCGTTGGAGCAAAAAAAAGTAGGGTGGAGAAGTAGTCGAAAAATTGGATGGGGTGTACCTACGGACCGAATTTCATAGGAGGTACTCTGTCGATTCTTTTACATTGGCTATGTTACTAGCCAAAAGATTTTAAAGTATCGGTATTCCCATTTTGCCTGTGAAAAAAAAATGGGGGGATGGGTATGCTTAACAGGAACAATGTATAATACTTACTTATTATTATTATTTATCCAAAACATCATTAACAGAATAATATGGAGCGTATAAACAGCTTATCACAATAACATCTTACAATTAGTAGCATACTCTTTTAAAGAAAATGCGAAATCGTTGTTTTGTGTTAGCAGAATTGCATGTGGAACTGACCCGCAACTTCTGTGAGGGCGACAATAACTATATAAGGGAATGATGTGGCCCTTTTAATTTTACCAGCCTTCCTTTTACATTTATGAACCTTTGATCATCTGTTTGTCTAACTATGCAAATGAAGTTAGAATATCAGCTGCTAGGGTTCTGCTTTTCTGTACTAATTGTAAGCAAACACGATAAAAATGACCTTGCAAGTTATTGCCGTCGACAATAAAACACGTTTCCGTAACTTCGATCACTGTTGATGGCAGCATGACCGTCTTTGCTTTTCCTATTGCTACTTTTTGTCGCATAGTAGCGTTTCAAATGTATTGTTTTCTAAAATGAATTACTATACTACCTTTGTTCTTGTAAATATCTCTTTGTTTAAATATGCAAATCAAGTAACTATTTGCCGCAGTGAAACGCTGTGTGATACCATGCTAATTGTAAGAATCACTATCAATAAGTGGCTTCCTAACATACTATAATATATTTTCTTTATTAACTTTCCTGGTGCACTTTGGTAATCATAGCTATTGGAAATTACGACACAAAAAAACAGATAAATGATGTTTTCAGATGAGATCACAACAGTTGTTGTAAATGACGCATATGGGGCGCACTCGAACTTGTCAGTCCAAAACCACAGTTCAATTTCAATGCTCCTGTACTACACATCGATCTGTTGTCACAGCTGGCAAATGCCTCAATGACAGACAAATCGTTTGACATTGCTTGCATTATTGGCTGTCACTGACCGCAGAAAGCGTAATTTTTAACCTAATTTTTAAAGGGTCAGAAACCGTCATTTCATTCGTAAAAAATGTGCTCATAACGAGTGCTTTATTGACCCGTCACTTTTGTGTTCAGAGAATACACATAAGCAAATTCCTCGGAAAACTGATGGTTTCCGGCATCCTTTAATACTGTTTTCATTTTCAAAGCTGCAGTCCCGTAACGAACTCTCGGCGTCTCTCTAGTCTAATCTGTCCAGTGTTCAAGGCAGTCTGGAATTAGCTTCTGTTCACGTGCTGTTCACGTGCGTTATCCTCTCTGAGGTTGATGTTTTCTCTAGTTGATGGTTTGTGATTGGAGTGATGCTTCGTGAAGTTATCGATTTTATGACACCACAATCTAGTAATCGCAGAGAATGTTGCTTCCGCCGGACAACAGTATCTCATTTGCATACGACTACTACAAAGGCTTCTTTCACAAGACCAAGGAATATGCAAACTTATAGATAGGACCGGTGAAGTTTCACTGTCTACCAGCATGCAGTGATCGTGAACTGCTGATGCTTCAGCATGTTACATTCCCGCTTTCTTACAGTAACTAATTTGCATACGCTAACCACGGACTACACCCTCTATAACGACAAAGGGACACGCAAATAGGAGACCGATGGAAGCTCCACTGTCTTATTGTTAGCACGATGTACTGTGTGATCTACGTGAGTGAAATCTGCATATACGTAGGATCGAAAGAGTTCAAAAAACATTTTAAATCCACCTCTCTTATATGATTTGCGATGGTCTACGTAGTGGAGGGCAGAAGACAAATAACACTTTGCTTTCTGTTTTGTCTCACTGTTCATTCGAGTGACGGTAGCGAGGAGTGACAGAGAATAGAGTGGTTATCGACCAAAGGTCATGTAACAGCAACCAGGAATAGAGCAGAATGAACAACGTCCTCCTCGCGTTCAACTGCCATTGTGTAACACTGGAAATTGGCCTGAACGCCCAGCATAACCACCTTTTTCATGCCGCAGGGCTCTATTTGTGCTGCATATTCTATAATTGTCGACATGTTGCTTGTTGTGACAGTTGTTATCGCATGTAAATTAGGCATCTTAGACCAACATCACATGTGATCTGGCTCCGAGAAGAGGTTAACCGGTCAGACGTTAGAGACCGAAACCGACTAATATTACTTTTCTAAC
>JACMIJ010000611.1:0-17244 GCA_014805365.1 Koerneria luziae
CAACAATTCAATTGCGAATTCAACCGCTTTTCAATTGAATTGTTACTGTTTTTCAATTGGGATGTTTTTTGCTGAGTTTGATTCAGTATGAGCCTCAAGTCATGCCCAATTTAGAACCAAAACCCAAAATTTATGCCGATTGTTTGCTTTTTTGGCAGAAACATCAGCTTGTGCGCTTATGGTTTGTGCGCTTTTGGGATTATCCCCTCCAGCCGCGTACGGATCCGTGACGCAACCCAATCAGCCTGTGTTCCTTCCAGTCAGTCTATTTCCCTGCTAAACCTTAGCCCAAGTAAAATAACCTTAATCTAAAGTCAAAGGGTCACAATTGCATAGGCCGGTAGACTGCGAAAGTGCCTGCATATCTCTTTGACGCGGGAAATAATCTAGAAAGTTTGTAAAAGAAACCGTAGTGCAACTCAAACTCGACAGCGGATTAAGTAATAGTAGCCACATGTGTGTTAGTGTTCCGCCTTCACATGTTGTATATAGATACGATAAATATTATTGATTGATTGGGAACAATGATTTCCAGCTTGATCCGACGTGCGATCCAGGACGAAACGATTCAAGGTAATACGCTTTTTTCAATGTGAGCAAAATTAGGCTGTTTATTTTACGGATATGGCTGGTTTATGTTTGTCAAGTTGAGGAAGCAATAAGGATACCTGGCTCAGGTATCCCAAAAGGGTGTCTTAAGGTAGTGCCCAAATCTACATCCAATTCCTCTGTTTAGGAAAGGAATTATTCCGAAACATATGATTGACCGCTATCTGAAGAAGCACACGGAATACGCCATCAATAATATCGGACTGGCCGAGACGACCAAAGCCGAATACGCGGGGAATTTGGCGAAACTTGAGCAGAGCATCCGCGATGGCGTACGGTTTCTTGCACATCAAAAGAAAGCTTACATCATATTAGATCGGTAGATCAAAGCTTGATCATCGTAAAAGATTAGCATGATTAACGATAATAGAATCGCTGATGATACTCGGCTACATTACCGACAGTGTTGTGTGGACACGGGGAAGAATCGAACTCTTGATCCTCCGATTGGTAGTTCAGCACGCAACCGACTAGACCAACCCTCGCTGTCGATGGCGTTATTGATTTTGATAAAATCAGTGACGTCATCGACATCAATGACGTTATCGCCGATGTATGTTCAGAACGTCGATGCGCGATCATTGCAAGGCGTTCGAAACGGTCGCGCAAGACGGACGATGGAGGCCGAGGTTCGATTGGCGTATCTGGAGAGGGATCTGCGCATACTGGAGGAGCACAACGAAGAGTATGCGATACAACCGATGAAGGAGATGATCGAGATGCAGAAGGCAAGTGAAATTATAGGAGGCCGAAAGCCGTCATTCCATTCGGAAAAAAAATGTATTTATGACGAGCGGTTTATAGATCCGCCACTTTTGCGTTCAGAGAATACGCATAAGCAAATTGCTCGGTAAGCTGACGGTTTCCGGCCCCCCTTTAAAGGTGGTAAAAGGTAACACAAACAGACGAACAAGCATTGTTCTCCCGTTTCTGGAAGCTTTGCCTGCGCTGAGTGCCGGGACCATAGCCTGCTTCCGTCGGATCCGAATAGGTGTTTGCGTTTGTAAAAGAGAGGTAAAGCGCGTAAAAATGTAGAAAATATTCAATTGTGATATGTTAAATATCCTTTTGGTGCTCAAAAGGTGGGGTAAAAGTCGGAGCCGGCTCTATGGAAGAGCGATGGTACGGCCGGGACGTTGTGGGACATATTATTAGTCCGAAGTCGAGATAACGGTTTCTCTTAAGATCGTTGTTGCTCATTATCGCGATATCAGCCAAATCACGAGCAGGATGTACGAGATGCAGTGCCAGGCACTCGGAGTAGCCATGGTAAGCCACAGCATGAGATCTCCGTCGGTCTCTTCTTATTTTTCCATCGCGTTATTCCCATGTAACGATGGGTTTCGCAGCTCGTATTCCTCGCCTCCATAAAACATAGGCCACAAGTCATCGTGTCCATCTACGTTAGTAACAGAATACACTTTCAGGCTTAGAGTGTTTTGAAGACGTTTATTTTTTGAAGCGAGAAGAAACTGTCGCAGTTGTTTTATCTGGGTCGCAAGTTGCCCTCTTACCGTGACATCTTATTATATGTACCTCATCGTGGCACAGTTCACTATTAGACTTAGCTTTTGGAATACATTCGATTTTTGTGAAGATGAAGAATGCTTATCATTGCAGTTGTTTTATGTGGGTCACAAGTTGCTCTCCGAACGTGACATCTTGCAGAGTGACGAACCGGACGATGATGACGAGTTGAGGAATCAGCTCGCGAAAATCGAGACCTGGCGAGCGCGTAGCGGACGGACGGAGAATAATGAATGTGTCGGATCCCAGGCCACCGAGAAAGAAACCGGTGATCCAAACGGAGCAACGATGGAGAGCGATCCGAATGAGAATCTCGTTTCGACACTGGCTCAGGGAATCAAGGAGGAGCCGTCCGGAGAAAAAACCGGTGGAAAACCGGTGCACGATCAAATGGATACCGGGGAGAGCGACGATGAAGCGGAAGGTGAAACCGGTGGAAGAGGACGGAGGAAGAGAAAGAAGAAGGAGAAGTAAGTAAATCAGTTGGAGATGTTTGTTTAAAAAATGCTATTGTTGATATATAAGAGGGGTGGGAATAGAATGTTCGGGAAAAAAGTGGATTTGAAAGCTTTGGTCATGTCTGCTGCACGCTGTTTCATAGTTAGATAAATTTTTGTGACGTGACGCTTCCCTTGTTTATACTATGTTTTTTCTGTACTTTAGGCGCCCAAAGTACAACACGGAATGGATGAAAGTGCACCAAGCCGAAACATGGTCAATCGAAGAAGTGGAGGGAATCAAGAAGTGCTACGAGCGCATGCTCTCGCAGCTGAAGGTGTGCCTGGAACGCCATGTACGTTTTGAGAGCATTATAATCTTTATTCAAGTTCCAAGGCATTTGGTTACAAGACAAATGTTCTTATAGGGACACGGTATCTTATTGTTAGTGCCATATTTTTCATTCATTCGAAACAAGGTAAAGTTTTCACGTTTAAAGACATTTCGCCTTTGGGTAGTCCTGGGAGGGCCAGGACGTCGTGGGACATTTTTTTCCACGGTCCGATTACTTTTCGCAACTTCTGTGAGGGGGGAGAAGTGAGCAGCGGTATAAGAAAATGATTGTTTTTTTTCCTCCACGATTTCAAGGTTTTCGGCCCCCTGTAATGATTAGGTATCCCGCAATAGTCAAGAAGCATTTCTTCTTTCGTAATGTAAAATGTTTGTTTGTTTTCAGGGTCACACGAATGCCTCCGAAATCGGTCCACAAGAGATTCGTCTGTTCAAGAAAGTGAATGCGGAGGAGCGACTGAATCAACTGCTTGGCGCAGTTCGACAGGCGGAAGAGGAGCGCAATGTGGACTTGATCGATGTGTTGAGGAACGAGGCCGAGAAGCAGGAGGTACGAGGACTGTAGAATGCGGAGCTATGGTGTTTTATTCATCAACAACAACGTTATTGATAACGCAGACAAAGGCAAAATCTCCCACATTCAAGGCATTTCGCCTTGCGGGTAGTCCTGAGAAGGCCCGGATTGATAACGCAAGGGCATCCCGTTTTCCTATACCTTAACATTGGAAGCACACCGTTTGTAAGCTTGATTTTTCAATAGGTACCCCGTTTCTGACTTTTTTCTGACACCCCGTTTTCATGGAAGCGGTGGTATGGTTGAGTCACAGCTGGTTTCTTTCGCCGGTCTACAGTACCTCATTTGCATACGATTACAAAGTATTCTGCCACTCGAACAATAAGATATGCAAATTTGAGACCGGCGGAAGCTCCACTGTCTCATCGTGATGAGTGAATGTACGGACCAAATATCGGCCTATTCGTTGTTGTCATATAGTTTTGTTGGTCTCCCAGTACAGTAATATAGTTTCGAAGTTTCTAGGCTCTGACTTGAAATTGGTGATGGTACGGTAGTGGAAGATTTCGATGTTGGCACATGTTTCTCTCAGACGTCCATTTCCAGATTCTCGTTTCACTGCACAGAGACGTCGATCAGATCGCAAACGAGATCCGGAGGATGAAACACGTGAACAAAGTGAACGAGAACATCGAGCGGGAAAGGCGGCGTGCGGTAGGTCTCCTACAGTATGCTTATTGTCAGTACTATTGGTCTACCGGGCTCCTCCGTTCTGTACTTTTTTCTGTCGCTGGATATTCACATTTGCTAACATATCTAATTTTTCTTATGGCTAGGCAATGCCTAGTAGGCATGCTAA
The DNA here is from genome assembly GCA_014805365.1 of Koerneria luziae. NCBI lineage: Eukaryota > Metazoa > Nematoda > Chromadorea > Rhabditida > Neodiplogasteridae > Koerneria > Koerneria luziae. The sequence continues at coordinate 4,299 of JACMIJ010000611.1, forward strand.
CTGTATTATTCTCACGTTATTGATAACGCAGGGGCACCCTCTTTTGCTATATCTTAAAATGGATGCATCATTGTGTTCGTATGTATATTATGATTAACATTCGCCTATACCTCCGCTTGCATAGGAGCAGGAGTAATATAATGAAAGTGTGTGAAACATGTAGACTGGTGTTTCTTCATTTATGGCAACAAAAACGTTATTCTGAAAAAAACGTAAGGTTAGAACCATTATTTTACAGCGCTTTTGTGATAATGATACTGCTGTTGTTGTACACTTTTGCTCCAGCTTTTCTAAAGGTATAGCTTTTCCCGTAATCAGAAGGGTTCCTCGACTCGTAAGCGTTTCTATTATCGATTAATTCCTCATTTTCGTGTTTAGGCTCTGGGTTTCAATACCGATGTTCGTCGTGCGTACGTCCAACAGCCAACCGGAAGCACAATGAGTCGATTCTCGACTGGAATGGTCAGGCTGACTGTTGTGCCAGAACCGAACCTCGGTCCGCCCGACAGGAGAAACGACGATATGACCGGAGTTCCTTGGCTGGACAGTTTTCCGACCAACATAAGCCAAGCACCGGTTCAGCGTCAAACGGTAGTGCCGACAATGGAAGCACGGGAAGAAGCGGTGTTGAAGCAGGAAGGGCCAACTTTCAGACACGGTTACGGTGAGGATGGAGAAGAAGCGAATACCGGTACGGACGGTTTCTCGAATGTTCGAGGAACCGAGGCACGCCAAGTGATGGAGGCGTCTGTTGGAGCACCGCGAGTGGTCAAACAAGAGCCCGAAGTTGGCTTCTGTCAGTCCAATGATAAGAGAAGCGAACGAGGAACTGTAGAGTCGGCTGGTGTCCATCCGGTTGTGGTGAAAGAGGAAGTGGAGGATCAACAGCAGATCGAGACAACAGTTGAGAAGGACACGCAACAGAGGAAGGTGGAGGATACGATGAGGTATCGGCAGGATGAGACGGTGGACGGCCACGAGACGAATACGGTGAGTCTTTTTTTGCAAAGTATTGCACAGTTCATATAATGTAGAGGGGAACTACCGTAGGTCTCAAATTTGTATATTAATTTATCCCTGCGAGAGAAGTATGATCGTATTGCAAATGAGGTACTGTAGGCCGATGGAGGCAACGTATTCTGCAGCTCACCCGGAACAGAATTTTTTTGTAAAGTAACTGCTACACTCCTACAAAATGACTATATTCACATTATATTATTCACGATTTTTTTATTTTCGAAGCACTGAAAATTGCACTGCAATTGAAGGTGCCGAAAATTGAAGTTGCGGTTGATGAAGTTGTGTTGTTCAGATCGCGACTGACAGCCAACAGCTCGCCGACCGATCATCCATTAAGAGACTGTCGGATACCATCAACTTTATGGGTGGCATGCAAAAGGAGGTAGAGAGAATGAGGGGACGAGTGAAGGAATTGTGGGCGGAGAGGAGACGACGAGGCATTGAGGTGAGGTGACAATTCTAGCCCTCTTGGCCCTCGTGAGGTGACGGTCCTGGCTCTCTTGGCCCAATTTGCATACTTGCGATAGTTACGGTGCACCAACGGTAGGAAGCGTGTGGGTTTTGGGCAGGTGATGGTTTCCACGAATATTATGGGACTGTAACTGTTTTGGCGCTCAAAATAAGGGTGAAAGTAGGAGCCGTTTCGTCGTAGGTACCACCGCTTACAAGGCTCCGGACCTTCACCCCCCCCCCATTTTTTACGCTGGACATTGGATCCCATGCGTAGTATGCCTGGAAGCTACTAAACGGCTTATCATTTTCAAGGTTGGACCGACGGATGAAGAGCGTTTTGTGGAATACGAAGTGATCGCTGTTGTCGATTGTGCAAATGCAACTGAGGTTCGTCGTGTGTGTTTCTTGAATCATTTCTTATCCTTTGTTCTTTATTCTTTGCTTTTTTTAAGAATGAAGGGCAAATGGAAACACTTTTCTATGTCCCCTTTGCCAGTAATGTAGTGGATGTAAAAGAACATGATATGTTGGACACCTTCCTATGGAATTCGGTCCCTACGTACATCTCTTCCTAGTTTTGACTGTTTCTCCATCCTACCTTTTTATTCTATAAAAGGGGGCAGACTATGTATCCATAAGATGTGTCTATCTTCTTATACTACGGTACACTCTTGACGACTGTCGAAGTATGATGCCTTTCGAATACGAGGCAGCGTTCAATTCCCTTCTGCAGGAGGAAATCGCTGGTCGCCAGAGTGCACTGGAAGAACGACTCGGTCGATTGTTGAGTGAGAAAGCGCAGCTGAGCAAGATGATCAATGAGATGATGGAAAAGTGAATGGATAAGCATGACGGTTTGTTAATTGCCTTACTTTGTGTTACTTTTCTTGTAAGATTTGTATCTCTTGTAAGATTATTTGTTTTAGAGTATTTCTTATATGGTTATATATCTTGAGAAACCTTATTGCATGGTTACAGTATTGAAATCTTATTGTTATACTTGAAAGTTAGTTGTTAGTTACTCGCTATGATGCTCATCCTGAAAGCTTTAGTGTTGAAACCGGGAAGGCACTTTTGTGCTCAACTGTTTGCTTAATATGCTCTTTTTGAGGAAGTGCTAGCCTTTGAGGCCGTCGTGATTCTCATTCCCGCAAGGGTGACAGTGACAAAGTGTAGTTGATAAGAACATAGTTTTATCAAATAGTATTCAAGTCTTTCGAGAATTGCAAATTAGCTTTATATTTACTTTTTATCGTACATAGTTAATGTTATACACAACTGTCAAGTTGAGGTTGTTTTTTGTTGTCCATGTTGAATAAAACTTTTCATGTCTCCCGAGCTAGTATTTCACCGGATTTGGATGTCTGCATCATCCCATGTATACGCTCATACTGTTCACATTTCCGGGGTATGGGGATGAGATGTTGTGGGGGCTAAATGGAAACCGGAAGCCAAATGGTTGTGTATGGGTCGCATGCATACATCGACAACAACGTTACTGGTAGTGCTGGGACATCCCGTTTTAGGATGCTTTAATATTGGAGGCATCACGTTAAGGAACCTAACGCTTCCAATAGGCACCCCGTTTCTGGCCTCTTCCATTAGAGGGTCACTCCCTTTTCGAAATTCGTGCCATGTCGATGTATGGTTGCATGCCGTCCGCAATAGAAGTCAACAGTCACGTACGCGTACGAACGGGGCTACAGTCGTGTACGGTATCATGTCAGAAATACCGGCTTCTGCCAGCTTTTGTAATGCCTCGTGTAAAGCTGTTTTTGTTACTTTTGCTCAATATTCTTTCCTCTGCAGTATATGAAGAAAGAAAACGAGACATCGGAAGTGAAGCCGGATGTCCAGGTCGGTGTTGCTCCGTTAAGGCCATCACTGGACGATGGTACGATAGCACAACGCAACAGCACACGACAAGTATGGTTTTATCTTGCTCTCCTCATGTGACATACATCAGACGGCGATACATCCAATACCAAATTTGCCGGATTCGCTAGCGATGTACCGTATAATCGCAGTCTTGAAGAGAATGAAAATTCCGCTCCCGATCCTGTATGCCGGCACATTCCTGCCGGATCCGAGAAAAATGTTACCTGTGGCGATGTGAAGCGCTGAGGCGCTTTACATTTGTATAATATTATGCGGCGCATGTAAAAACAGAACGATATGAATTGCTTGACAAAAGCAGATCATGCAGAGATAGTGTAACTTCTACCGGTCTCAAAATTTGCTTATTCCTTTGTCATAGAGAGCGACATCTTTGTTGTCGTATACAAATTAAGTACTGTACTCCGGCGGAAGTAACATGCTCTGGGTAAGAGTGCGCGTCATGTCGTTTTTTTGTCATACATAGTTAGTCATTTGGAACTCTTGTAGGAGAATGATCCGGAGTTGGGACAACTACCACCCAAGCGCCGCCGACTTCACTGTTCAGTCGATGACGATCGGAGAAGCCTCTGGAAAGTTGCTCAACGTGCCATTAAGGACGCTGGACTTCCGATTCAAGGGAAAGTGCCGCTGTACGTCATACGTTTTTGGACCCTTATTCATTCTGTCATTCATTCGTTCAGTCATTCATTCATTCAGTCATTCATTTTCATTCGTATAAATCCGGAAATGAATGATCCTGTTCATTCATTCACTCATTCATTCATACGAATTATTGTGCAGCAGTAGCGGGGTGGAACCCCCACTAACCCGGGTTGTACCACCGCCACGTGCTCTCCCCTCCTAGTAGTGTTTTTCAGCCACCGATATATAATAGTTTCTTCATTTGCCTATTTAAACAAAGAAGAGCAAAGAGGAAGTTCATTTCCGGACCAGCATTGAAACCATTGATTCCAAACATTGTGTTCTTATTGTTAGCATACGGCGAATAAGATGAAGACATGAACACATAATGTCTTACTTGAATATTATCGTGTATCTTTTGCCGAATACGAAAATGCACTCGTGTTGAAGAAAAGCTTCTTTTATAGGAAGCAGTTGCCAAGTTCCCAGTACCAGACGAACAAAGTGTTGATTCGAGGGAAGACTCTTCAAGGTCAACGAGATGCGATGAGGCGATGCATTAGCAACGGCGGTGTGGGTACTATCTGCCGCGGTAGTAAACTCCCGTTCCTCTGCTTCCAGTTAGCTTTCCCGTGTCCTTTTATACTGAATTACTTTAGAAGTTCACTGGAAAGCTCACTCTGAACAGAGGAGTTTACGACCGCGGCTGATTGTTTTGAGATCGACCAAATTGCTAGCAGAATGTTCGAAATTTAGTGCCAGGCACTCGGAGTAGCCGTAGTAAGCCACATCGAGCAATAGCGCACACCGATTGTTCTAATTGTAAGAGAACGAATAGTCGGTTGAGCTCAAGCGACGATTGTCGATTGCGCGCTTTTCAATCGACTATTTGCTAATTTAACGACTTCACCGATTAAGCTCACAGTACAGTAATCGACAAATAGTGTTGATAACCGAAAACGTCGTATTGTCAACCCTAATGTCGGTCTTATTGTTAGCAGTACAGTATGCAGTTTGTTTTAACTGAGCCACAAATAACAATTTAACTTGCCTTCTTGTAGAGTGACGAACCACACGATGATGGAGAATTGAGGAAACAGCTTAAGAGGATCGAAACTGGCCGAGTTAGTAATGGACGGACGAAGAAGAACAAATGTAGGGAATCCCTGACGACCGAGGAAAAGCCCATTGGGTCATGCACAGAGACGATCGAGTGGGATCAGGAGCCGTCCTTGGCAAAAACCGGTGGAAACCCAGTGAACCATGAGATGGATACCGGGATCGCAGAAACGATCGAGGTTCATCAGGAGCATTCCCAAGGAGAAACCGATGGAAACCCGGTGAACGATGAGGTGGATTCCCGGAATCCAAACAAGGAAGCTTCTGAACAAAGAACTAATCTGATGGTATCAAGAAAGCGGAAGAAGAGAAGGAAGAAAGAAATGTGAGTGAAGTTGTGGGAGGGCTAATGATTTATATGGTTTTGCTATGTTAAGAGGAGACATTAATACTGCAACATACTGTTTGCTGAGTGCATGCAAATGAATTCTGGCAGCAGCAGTGTTTGTTCCATGAAACTGCTGAAGAATTCTAACTTGGAATTGGTAACTTTGTTCACTTTTTTCTGACGTTGCTTTTTCCTTTCCTTCATTATCGAGTTTTCTTTAGGTGTCCAAAGTATAAGAAGGATTGGATGAAAGTACACGAATTCAAAACATGGACCATCGAGGATGTGGAAGGGATTAAGGAATACTATTATACTGCTTCTTGTTTGTGCAGCATTGATCTATGCACCTCTGGCATTTCTTTTCATTCCCCGAGGTCATCCTCTGATGATGGTCTCGTCTCGAGGAGAGGCCTGTCGGTCAGGATTAAGAGACCGAAAGCGATCTGTTCGAACGCTAAACTAACAAATAGCAATTACTATCTTATTGTTATGTTTACTTATAATAATTTACTTATAACCATGTCTTCTTTATTATGTTTTTTTCACATATCCCTTTGCACACGGTAAGGTAGTTCTGGAAAGCATATATTTTGTGCCGGCTATATATCCATAAGATGTGTCTATCTTGATCTACGGTACACTCTTGTCGACTTTCAAAGTATGATGTCTTTCGAATATCATAAATTTCCTTCTGCAGGAAGAGATCACCGGTCACCAGAGTGCACTTGAGGAACGACTCGGTCGATTGTTGAGTGAGAAAGCGCAGCTGAACAAGATGATCAATGAGATGATGGAAAAGTGAATGGACAAACATGACGTCTTGTTAGTTACCGATACTTTGTATTACTTTTCTCGTAGTTTAAATGCTTCTTTAAACTATGAAAGATCTGGTGTATTGTTTTGGGCGTTTGTCATGCTTTTGATGCGGGAGAACTTTACTTTGCTCGATTTTGAGTGGGGGAATACTAGGCTAGGAAGGCTAGGCTAGGCTTTGGAGTCGGCATGATCCTCATTCTCGTTATTCTTTGTGGCAAAGTTTAGTTCCCAAGAACATATTTTTATTAAGTATAGTATTCATATCTTTCGAGAATCACTAATTTACGGTCTTGTATACATATTTATCGGTATCATGCCGATCGAAGGCATCTTCTTATGAATCCAGCGTCATTGTTAGTTATTCATTCGTACGAGAGTTGTTGATATTGGTGGTGGCAAGAGGGGAAGGAGAGTCGTCTCGGAGGGAAGGCTATAGCAGATGGCTGTCGCCGTCCGCTAGGGCAGGACAACCTGTCCCTGGTATGAAGAAAACGACCCCGGGATTCCCATTTCCTATGCCTGACCTCTGCTCCTTGTTGATCCTCGAATTGATGGTGGTTTTGACGTGGAAGTGTAAGGCGATGTCCTTCGGTTAGGCGGATACCATGCTAGGCTTGCCAAAGGCCGCGTGCATGGGATTCCCTCTGAGGGACGAAGCCGGGCGAGAGCATATGGAGAACACGCCGCACGACAGCGAACACACAGAGAAGAATGTCTTGTCTTGTCTTGTATACGTGTAGCTATAACATGTGTTATGCACAACTATCAGGTTGAGGCGCAAATGTATGTGTGTTTTTTTTTGTTATTGTTAACGGTTGCTTAATAAAGAGGATTATTTTAGCCGATGAGGTAGTTTTGCATCGTTCTTATCCAGGTTTTCTCGCACAAGAGCTCATTTTTCATACAACGAAATCGGTTACCGTGCTTGAAAACCCTGCCACCGTAGTAAGAGCACCATTTCTCAAGTGAAAGGAATATGGTTATCCTTTCAACTTATCCCGATAGGGTATCCTCTTTTTGAACCTCCCCCGATAAAAAAATATCCCTTGACTTCTATATCTTATTGTTAGTGAGCAAAAATGTCTTGCAGCATTTTACAATTTATTATGGTGAGTAGTTTGTACTCAATATTTTTAAAATAAAACGTGTTTAAGATACTAAGGCGGGAAAATTTGAATGTACAGGTTAGATGTCATATTGTGGTGACAGTAGGGTCATTTGTACAGAACGGAGTAAGATAATATAATAGAAGATATAATAACGATGACTAGCGGAAATATGATTGCAAGGAAGAAGGGAGTGAATCTTGCGTAATGCGAATCCACATGGATACAGGAGAGTAGATATCACCATTTTGTGCATGAACGAGACACATGGTGACATTTGGAGTTCGAAGTCGGCGGCCGTACGTCGCAGATTCCATGTGTAGGAGTCTGTTCATGGAGTCGTTTGACGGCTTCCCACGATTTCGATTCCATCTTCTGACGGTCAAGAAAAATCCATTAAGTTGCTAGAAATCATCACGGTAGTCCTAAAAAAATATTGTACTTTTTTTAAATCTGACTATTGAAGTGAGAAAATATATACAGTGTTCCTATCATTCTAAGCAGATTGTACAAAGTGGAATAACATGTATTGTAAAATGAACGCAAGTTTTTATTAAATTAAGCAGTTTTGCTTATATTGACCTTTTTCAACTTTATGAATAAACACGTGATTCTTTTGCGTATATAAGTGGCATAGAGTACTAAATGACTCTGCGATATCTTTTACAACAACAAAGAGATAAGTGTATTTTTAGAATTCTTAAATCACGTAACGTTTCTGTTCTAATCCGTGCATATGACATTTATATCCGTTCCATACTTGAATCTGGATCTTTAGTCTTTTCTCCTCGCTTAAAAAAGGATGCCATCATTCTTGAGCGAGTCCAAAACCTCTTCACTCGTCGTATATTTTCTCGTTGCTTCAGCTATTCATACCGTAACATGCCATCCTCATCTATTAGGAATTCACGTCTCGGCCTATCCACTCTTGCCCATCGGCGCAAGCTGAGGGACATTGTATTTTGTTATAAGCTTATCTTTGGTCTTACTTCGCTTTCCTCTATCTCTCCCCATCCTTTCCTACTTGTGCCTTCCCGAACACGCGGCATACCTTTCAAATTCTCTCGGCCCACCCCAAAACACAATGTGCGAGCACATTCGTTCGCACAGAGGGCAGCCAAGGTTTTCACCTCTCATTTCCAATCTGTCTCATTCCCCACCTCATACCGGTCACTGAGAAGCATATTGTATCCCCGGTTAAGACATTAAAATTTACATTCATAGTAATAACTTTCACTTGTATATATTTCTACTCTTGTGCCATACAAACATATTTCTATTGTTATTCTTCTTTTTACGGTGTTTTTCATACAACGTATAAGTTATTATTAGTATTATAACGAGATAAGTGAACGTATCTACCGTAACCGACAGTTTCTAAAATCAATTCGTGCCAATCCTAAGCAAGTGGTAAAAGGAAGCAAGTCTGAGATTGTGTGTTTAATAGAAATATTTCTAAACCATGACAAAATTACACTGACAAGAAAGGAACAACGGCAATTATTGAAACAAATACCAATCATACGAAAAATGTGCAAGTTGCTCAACTACGATAAGGCTAAACAAGCACTCATTCAGGAGGGAGGCTTTGCGCTGACCGCTCTTATTCCCGCTGCTCTCTCTATTATTGCTAATCTACTATGAAGTATGCCAATAAGGTACCTATTGTTGTGTTAAATACACCCGAGGAAGTAGACTTGGCTCTAATGAGAGAGAAGATGCTCAAGGTACTAGAAAGTAAAAAGCTAACAGCAAACGAAAAGCTATCGGCATTCATCGACCTCCATGTCCGATATCAAAACTACCGACAGCGAATAAATGAAGAAAGGGAGGTCTCTTCACCTTTTATACCTCCACCACCACCTTCATTTTCATCTTCTAATACCCCCAACCTTGACGATTATGTAAATGATGGCATTGCGAAAGAGAAGTCAAACCAAAAATTAATTTATAGGCGAAGAATATGTCTCGAAGGAGACGACGCTGTGATAGAGAGACAATCTTAAGCCTAGTATTTCTAATGGAAGACCTGGGCATATTCCTGAAATTGAAACCAAAACACCTATTGTAGATTCTACGAGTGAAGTAATTCTGCACTCTCTCTAGAAGATGTATGTCCTTTTTATAACGGAGAGACAGAACACAGGTAGAAGACTCGAGAATAGACCTAATATAGACATTGAAGGCATACAGTAGAGTTTGCACATTTTTTGTGCGCAAAACTCGCAGGATTAGGTTTGACTTGGCAATAGTTTTGTTATATAAGTTACGACAGTGTGGAGAGAAGGATAGAGAGCTATCAACTGTAAACCCTAAGTCGGTAACAGATTTGACAGTGGTCAGGGGGACATTATTGAGAGTATACGATGTTGGGCTACGAGAACTACCTATTCTCAAAACTTGGCATTTGTGTATTGCTAGGGGGAGTTGCCATTCTACTGACCAATTATAGACGGTATTAACAGCTTTTTGAAGTTGCTCAACAGAAGAAGTTGAAGAGATTTCGCTATAGACCTTAATATCATCGGCGTATGCCTTTATTTGACAATCTAAAGAAGAGACGGATGAGGGAATATCAGCAGTGTAAATTATGAATAATAAGGGACCTAACACTGAGCCCTGTGGCACGCCGCTAATGACTGGGAAAGGCGAGGATAACTCATTATCAACACGGACACGGAATGTACGATTGGTTAAGTAATCACGAATCCATTCAATTGCCTTAGGAGGGAACTTATAAGACTCGAGCTTAAACAATAGTTTGGGGTGAGATACACGATCAAAAGCCTTTTCAAAGTCAAAATATATTGAATCTACGGGGACACGACGATCTAAGGCACCGGAACAATATTCAAGATATAACAGCATTTGTTGCTCAATTGAGCGACCGGCGCGAAACCCATATTGTTCATCGGGTAATATACCAGCTTGGTCGGCTACTCTACATAGACATTTACAAAGAATCTTTTCAAATACTCTAGAGAAGAAAGACGTAATACTTATTGGACGATAATTTAGTGGACAAGAGTAAGGCGGTTTTTTCTTGAGTGGGATAATCAAAGATTGTTTCCAGAGAGAAGGAACAGTTCCTGTGTTGTATGATACTAAAAATATATGTTCGAGGGGAATAGAAATGGGAAGAGCTACTTTCTTAATGAAGAAAAGGTTAATGTTATCAGGCGTGCTACACGAAGAATTTTTCCATTTTTCTATAAGTGAGACAATGACACTGCCTGAGAAGATTGGAGTTGAGGAATCAGAACAAACCTTAGACGGACTAAATGCGGGAAAAGTAGAATTATCACTAGTGAATACAGACGAAAATGTATTAGCGAGAAGTGCGGCCTTAGAAGCACTTGAGGTAACCCTACTGCCGGAGGAATCAAGTAAAGTATCTACACTCTTACCAGTCTTATTGCTTATTGAACGATTTATGTAACTAAAAAATGCCTTTGGATTTTTACATTCAATTATTTTTTTCTCAATATTCTTATTGTACCGATCAATTTCATGCCTACACTTCTTATTAAGCTGGGAGAACTTATTTCTATTCAAAGGTGTATCAGAGAGAGCTAATTCTTGCCAAGCAATATACCTTTTTGCCATAAGGGCATCAATATGGTCAGGCATTTTTTGCCCTCGGATATTAACCTTAGTGACGGGAACACAACACTGAATGATATCATCTAAGATGGAGTGTAATATACCTAGCATTTCATCAGGATGAGAAAGAGGAGTGAAGAGAGCATACCAATCAATCGCTAACAGCAAACTGTTGATGAGCTCATAATCGGCATTACGAAAATCTTTTTTAAATGTATGAGAAGGGAACTGGTGAGTGGAACAAAGTGAGAAGTGGATTGAGTTGTGATCGGAAAGAGATAGAGGGGCAGAAACAGAAACGGATTGTACGAAGTCGGGGCTGTTACAAAGTAAAAGATCTAGAAAAGCAGATTGTCTTGTGGGCTGCGGTACTAGTTGAGCAAACTGTGAGTTGTTACAGAAAGAAAGAAAATCTACAGAAGGGCAAGACATTTTGGGAATGGGGGAAGGAATAGGCCATTCAATGTCGCTTAGATTGAAGTCACCTACAATAATGACTGGTTGCGGGCAAGTGGACAAATCGGTAAGAGTTTTCAAAACGGAGTTTGAATTGGCTACATTTATATGCGGAACTCTGTACAACACAATAATACGGAAAGAATCACAAAGAATGTCGATGTCTATGGCAAGCAGCTCATGAGAATTCTTATGAGACTGTGAAAAGACGACGGAGACATCAAAGGCTGAGGAGATAAAAGCAGCTACGCCACCACCACACTTAGACCCAGATCTATCACAACGGAACAAGTTGTATGAGGCGCTATTACCCCTCAATAAAAGGGAATCAGGGTCCGTAGATTTCAACCAGGTCTCCGTGAACAATATTATAGGGAAGGATTTCGAAGACAACAAAAAATCAATATCATTCAATTTCTTATAAGAAGACCGAATATTTGCATAATAACATTCAACTTTCCTAGATATTGGAGGGGACCTGCGAATGTTTAGAAGTTTAAACGATTGTATTGTTGAGAATAGAAGTTGGTACCTACAGGATGCTGGTAGAACGGTTGGGGAGTTCCTGAGTTCAAAGACAAGAGCGGGGGGAGAGAGTGGGGATAACTATGATTAAGAGGGGCCTGCCTGTATCCATCGGGAGGAATGCGGGAGTAGGACGACGAAGGGCGCCTCTGGGGAGGCTGGCGGCCGTCCATAGGATCATCAGCGGGAGGAGGTTGCGTGGGGACGAACTGACGAGGGGGGAGCTGACGAGGAGGGAACTGTCGAGAGCCTTTCGGCCGAGGAGGGAGTTTGGCACGATGTTGTTCGCGGGCTTTCTTGGCAGCTTCTCGCTCAGCTACGGTGAGAGATTTGCGGATGAAGACGCCATCAGGAAGAGAAGAAGTAGACTTCTCAGTTCTCCTGACGATCTCTCGTTGGAAGGAGGAAGTCGGTAGCACGACTTTCAGCAGGCGGGGAACGGATGACTGGCGATTGGAGTACATGGGCATTCTGTACACGGCCGAGGGAATGACGGGGACGTTTAGCTGATCCAGCAGGCCCTGGACGTAGGCTAGATCATGCTGGGCACAGTAAGTGGCGGGGCCGAATGCCTCGGGGACACGACCGATGACGATCGAGCGGGCTCTTTCCGCACGGTCAGCGATTTCCTTGGGAGTCTCGGGGAGAGATGGTTTGTCGGTAGAAGTAGGGGCCATCTCGACATCTGCATTCGGAGCAGACGACGGAACTGATAGTTGGGCAGTCGACCGGAGTTCTATTTGGAGGGCATCAATGCGAGAGTTCGCCGAATCAAGAGTCTCGTGTGCGGACTGCATTTGGGAGAGCAGGGTTTCGCTACCACTTTTTGCTACCATTCGATATTACCTTCAACTTTTTGCAAACACGGGATACGTCGCATAAAAATTCGGCGTCCTTGCGCAAAAAATGATTTCTTGCGAAAGTATTAGGTTGATGCATAAGTTTCTTCCGATTTTGATTCCACTTGTTTTTATGTATCTCCCAGTAAGGGATGTCAACC
>JACMIJ010000612.1:0-17230 GCA_014805365.1 Koerneria luziae
AGAGCGATTGAACAACCGACCATCCTCCACAGCCGACACGAACAACACTGACCAAATCCCTCCTCTTCAGAAATAAAACTGACTTTCACAATAAACCAGTTTCATAATAAACCAGTTTATTTCACAATAAACCGGTTTTATTTCACAATGAGATTTCACAATAAACCGGTTTTATTTCACAATAAGATTTCACAATAAACCGGTTTATTTCACAATAAGATTTCACAATAAACCGGTTTCACAATAAACTAGTTTTATTTCACAATAAACCGGTTTTATTTCACAATAAGGTTTCACAATAAACCGGTTTTATTTCACAATAAAAGTACAAACCAGTTCTGTTTCATAATAAATCCTTTGTTAAATTCCTTTAAAACAGGCTTTTTTCAGAAAAAGATGATCACACATCGCTTTTGATACACATATATATATAGCTTCCCAAGCAATACTGGCAAGGAGATAGTGCCAGCATCCGTATATTTCGTATATTTTTTTCATTGTTATTTTTTAGTGAACTCACTTGTTAGTTTTACTAACAATTCTTCTATTTTAGGATGAAGTGTCAATCTTTCTATGGTGAAGAGCAAGGGCGTGAAGATGTTACCATATATGAAATGAATTCGTTTCTGATGATCGCCGGCGTACCTCTCTCGTACATCAACATCGCCATAGCGCGCTTTCTTATTTCTGATCAAGCTGACTTTCTGCAGTTTTGCAATGAAAGAGCTATGTAAGTTTTTTTTTGCTAATACTTTAGGCAAAGAACCTTATTAATTTTCCTCATTGTTACTACTTGCTCATTTTCAGGGAAGCCGGGAACCAACCGGACAGATTTGCAAAGTGGGCTTACGATGTGTATGCCGTGAAGGCTTCAGAATACGATGGATTAGTGGCAGCATATATCTGTTCTGAGACGGAGACAATTTTTGCCAACAAATGTGAAGAACATTTGGCAAAAGTCGGACGTACTATACAATTTCCGATACTCTTCCGATCATTCCTAGCCATGTATGGGCTGTCGTATGAGAGCGGGTGTATATTGAACGCTCTCAGAGAACGAGTATGTGGATTACGATTCCTCGACATATGTGACGAGATTGCTTTGTAAGTTCTCTCCATTTTTTAAAGAAATGTTTTTTTCTGACAAATATTGAAACCTTCTAATAACCTTGCAAAATTTGAAAAAGTAATGCTTACAACTAGTTATCATCATCCAAAAACAAGAATCTTTCAGCGTAGATGCCAAGATAATGTTATTTTATTCTTTATAGAAAGACCGGCTGTATGACAGGCGGATTTGAAGAATATCTGAGAAGCCGATTCTCCCTCAGCGTGCAAGATTTCCCCGGGTGTATCCACACGTTTCTGAGCGCTCGATCTGAGGGGGAGTTTGAAATAATAGCCAATGAAGTTGCCGCTCAATTAGAATATCTACGCTATATTGATGATGAAGCAAGCGAGAAGGAGGAGGAGGAGGAGGAGGAGGAGGAGCATATTTTCTTTTATTTTTAATTCGTTTTTCTTGTACATAGGTAATTATATAGTTTTTTTAACGCTACAAAAGCAATGTATTTAAGCTCATCTATAGACGATATTCACACTACATTCATATTATTTCCTATATATCCGATATTTTGTATATTTGTATTGTAAATATATTGATAGAATATTTGTAAAAAAACTTATGAGCAATTCACTGTTTAAGATATCCATATACTCTTATCGTATTGTAAATATTCATATACATAATATTCACATTCATATACATAAACAGAGTAACCGGATTATTTCATAACAAGTTAAAATGGTATATAAAGCAGCATCCGGACCATCATTTCGAGCTATTATGAACAGCAAGTGGACCGATGAGATTTTTCATGAGACACAGCCAGAAGAATCAAAAAGAGCAGGTTGGTTGCAAAATACATTTCATACTAATACGATCTTGTTCAGCGCCTCATAGTAGCGAGTCACTTCCCTCAGACGACGTGGATGTAAAGAAGGCAAGGACCTCCGAATCGACAACACGAGGTTCATACAACAACTTATCTTCCAAACAATGGGCATACAGTGCAATGGCAGTTACAATTTTTCTTTGTAAAGGATGCATTGAGAAATTTCGTATATCCAAACAAGCGAGTGGAAAGGTCGAGATCCCAATATGCCCCAATTGCATAAACACCAACCGTATTATGCGATTCGGAGAAGCATGAGACCTCATTAAATATTTTTGCTGCTATCATATCCTAACGTAATGATTATTTCTCCTATATTATTTTATATTACTCTATATTCCAAGTCGGATAAACCTCATATTATATACGATTTGGCTACATTTCAACCTTTAGCACAAAACATAGAACATCGCTTTGAATGGAGTGAGCATAATCGTCTTCAAATATTCAACTTTTCATTCATCGACGGAAAAGTTATTTACAAGGGAAAACATATAGCAAACCAACCAAATGCAACGCTTGTAGAACCAATCGGGGAAAATGAATATTACTACCTGCAAGACGGACACCTCCATCATGTTTTTAACTCATACGACTACAAACTACTCGATAACATTAGACATTTTTCATTTGACCATATTTCAAATAACCTATATTGGATCAACTCTTCAGGAACTTTCAATTTTTATGGTAAAGTTAGTAATGTGTCACAGTGTGAAAAGCTAGAAGTTAATGATTACCTTCTTGTTCTTTTAAACAATGGGACAATTACACTTAACGATACGAACGTTTTTCATAAGGATAACTTACACTATATATTCTTTCTCCCAACAATGGAAAGTAACAATAACATTTACCTGATGATTTTCATACTTATCGTGTTATGTGTAACAACACATTCAATCATGTTTTATCAACATAGTAAACAACGTCCTTACAAGCAGCGTTCATTAATCAACTTTGCCTAATGCTTTTGCAACATCATTAGTGCTAACATCGTCAACAGGATGTAGTTTGAGTACATGTATTGTAACGTCCATGTTTTTCAAAAACCTGCCCTCTTTAGCTGATTGAATGCACTTGATGAAGCGCTGCATTATCAAATCACCCACATTTTCATGTTCAGTTTGAAAGTTTACAAAAACCGGTTTTATGATATCAGGGTGATCGATTTGGACATTATATTGATCACCTTTCGTAAATTTGTACAACTCCATCACTTTAGAGACAAACAGCTGTAGGCAAGTGCTCATTGTACTCATCACAGAAAAGAAGGGGATTTCATCCAGCCGCTCAAAGCGAAACGAATTAAAGTGAATCTCATGCAATCCTCTATGGATTGGTTGAACATTGGTGAATTTGAAAGCAATATGCTTCAACGGATCTTCGACTTTGTTTCTCTTCTCACTTTCATCATCATCTGCAATCTTATTGGACAGGCTTTTTTTATTACGAAAGAGGAAATATTACAAAATGTGAATTTTTTTGCAAAATACATACCGCTACTACTCTTCCAATACGATAAATCAGCTTCCTCTTCCAAATATCGAAGACCTTCTTTGATGAACCCGTCTACTTCAACACTTTGCTCTTCATTCTCTTTACTGAGCCCATCGGAAACGGTCGGTTCTCCGCTTTCTTCTGCCATACAACCGATGATGATATCTACAATTACAATGGATGAATATGACGTTACAACTCGAGTGGGATTGGTTAACTTGATGCATATGATTATGTACATTCGCAAACAATGCAATTTGCAGACACTCATTTCACTAATCCGAATTATCTCCGACAACAGACCGGACATTTATCGCCCACTAGAGTGGACTGAATTCATTTCGGAATACTGCCCATTCATTGATTTTGATATTAATAACCGCAAAGTAACATGCTATTATACCCTTCAATAATATGTCATTATGATAAACATACTTTAATAATAATAAACCGTCGCACAAAAAACACACACACACACACACACACACAATAAAAGGGGAGGGGCTTGAAAAGGAAAGAGTCTGCTAGACAGGTTTCACAATGAACGGTGATCAATTGCAAAAGTATGTAAAAAACACTATTGGTGCAAAAAACTTTTTGGGCGTTTTTGCTAGCGATCAACTGCCTATAACAAAAAAATCAAATTTTTCACTTATTGTTAACACACATCCGGCTACATCGACAGGAGAACATTGGTTATTGCTTTATGTAAAAGCAGGAGTGTGTTATCATTTCGACTCATTCGGAAGACGACCAAAGGGGAACATTTTAAAATTTTGTAAACAATTTAAACGCATCGTTTACAGCAAGGAAAGAATACAAAAGGAATATGAAATTACATGTGGGGGGTACGTTCTCTTTATCCTTGACATGCTCACGAATGGTTTCACTTTTCATCAAACACTCACAACATTTTCCAAGGTCAAACATGATGATAGCTTTATTAGGGAATACCTTATAAAAGTTTTCAATTTTCATTTACCCCCAGTGTTCTGATCCTAACCGGTCGGTCATGAATAGTTTCTGTTCCATTTGTACGCGTCATTTTACAAACAATTATACCAAGAAATGTCATGACAAGAGATGTCATTCGTGTGCTGTTCCAATAATTTCTGAGGAAGAATTTCGTATGAATCATATGAGCCATCCTATGGCGTTGCGTAAGTACTGCGAAAAATGCGACAAATTTTTCTACTCTGCATCTGTACGAAAACGTCACGTGAAAGAAGTACACTACTACGAAGAGGAGCAGCCGTATCAAGAGAGTCAAATTAAAGAGTACATTATCCCCACAGGGAAGCCCACAACAATTGTCAATGAAGATCAGACTGTAGTCGAGGGGATAATTACCGCAACAATTGCCGCTATTATCGCCGAAGCATCATCTGGTCAGCCAACTGACGAATCGGAGAAAGTCATGGAACAGGCAATAGCAAAAGTCAATGCAAATCTTTCTGATTACCTCATTAGACAATCTGCATGTTCAATCTTGTACGATACAATCTCTGGAACGAACAGCGACTTTGAGAAAAAGCTCAAAGAGCTCGTACAAGAAGAGATTGCCGCTGTTTCTACGCTTGCATGGGCAGCTCTGATTTCAGATTTGTTTGCTAAAAATAAGACTGTCGCTCAAACAGATTTTGAGAATGCATTGCAACTTGTCATTGCTAGTATCATCGCAGACTGTGAGGAAGACAAGACGCTCGCTTCAATGGTCAATGATGATACCGCTAACAGCATTATCACAACGGCCATGTGTCACGTTTTGGCCGATATGGTGGACAAGGGAGAAAATATTGAGCAATTCATCATTCCTATTCTCACAAACGCAAACCTCTCGCTCTTGTCCGATCTTTTGAACAGTCAAAAAACTGAACAAGCAATGATGACTATTGCAACCAAAATTGTTGAATCTCAACCAGTCTTTAGAGACGTGATTGAAAAGACGTTTGCTGTTCCTGCAAAAACAATGATTGAGAATATCAAAGAAGAGCATGGTCACGTCAACGAGCAAATTCTTAAAGAAGTCCGTAAGCGTCTAGAGACTACAGTTCTCCCTTCTCAACCACCACCTGAAAAACGCAACAAGAAAATGATGGAATCCTACAACAAGGGAGGCACACTCAAGATTGCTCTGTCGAATACTATGGATGGAAAGATTGCTGCTTCTTTTATTTAGTTTAATGTTGTTCTGATGAGCAGTCGGTTGTTAAAACATCGGAAATTTTTATCCAAATTATCTACTAATCCTACTCCTACTTTATCTAAAGCGAATAAAGGTGAAATTGGTGTCTTGGTTGAATTGTTGGCTAACATTAAAAAGATCCCATTTGCTGCAAAAGAAAGAAGAGTGCTCTCTCGTTTTATTCCTCAAATAAAGTCTATTGCAAAAACCAGATATTATAACAAGGCTAAGAGAGAGTTATCACAACTTGGTGGTTCGTTTTACGCCGCGCTTATTCCTGCTGCTGTAGCTCTTTCACAATGAAGTATGCGGTAAAACAGCCAATCGTTGTAATTACAAAAGACGATGATCAATTGGACAAAATGCGAAAGCGAATGTTAGACGTCCTCTCTGATACCACCCTTGCACCAAATGAGCGTTTCAGTATTTACGAAGACTTGTATGCACGATACCAATTGCATAAAGCTGAAATTGAACAAGCTAAAGATGATGGTAAAATGTTAATGATAGAAGCTGCCACCCAGACAACTCCTCCGGAAAAACGAGAAATATCTGTTCAAACTGAAAGTAAACGTAAATCAATAACACCGCCAGATGATCAGGAGGAGGAGGAGGGCACAATGTTTTTTTCTCAGTATGATACACCTTCAATGGAGACATTTCAGAGGGGACTGAAGCAAGAGGACGAGGATGAAAAAACACTGCAACGGATTTACAGCAAGCTATACCCACCGCAAAGTAAGACGTCAACACCCACAGAGCAAAAACCGTCAAAGAATAGAAAGAGGAGGAATAAAAGTGCTGCCAATGAGAATCTTTTCCCAATTTCACCTCGAACATTGCGAGATGGTAAACAACACGGAGCTGGTCGTCAGTCTGGAAAGTTATATGTTCGTATATGGTCATGAGTAAATTACTTGATAAATATTTTTACAATTTGAATGAGCCTACATCGTACGGGTCTATCAATCAGCTGGCAAAAGCATCAAATGTTGCCAGTGGGAAAATACGAGAACAATTAGTGACTGAGGATGCGTGGACACTGCACAAGCCATACAGGCGCAAATATGCGAGACGACCAACGATCGGCTTGGGACCAAATACAGACCTGCAGTCCGATCTTTTAGATTTTTCTTCTCTCAAACGTTGGAATAACAATCATACATTTGCAATTGTAATTGTTGACTTGTACTCACGCATGGCTTACATTAAGCCGCTCAAAACAAAATCCGGAGGTGATGTCAAGGAGGCCATTGAAGCAATATTCAACGAGTACAATCTGTTTCCCTCTACATTTTCGACTGACAATGGTCGCGAGTACTATAATTCAGTGGTGCAAAAGTTCTTCAAAGATCACTTTATCAATCATTTCTCACCCTTTTCCGAGAATAAGGCTGCTGTTGCAGAGCGAATGATTCGTACTATAAAAACACGTCTGTACAAATACTTTACGCATAAAAACACTTACAAATGGATCGATGTTATTGAGAAAATTGTTGATAACATTAATCATTCTTACAATCGTTCCATCAAATGTAAACCTGTGGATGCGCTAAACAAAAAGATTACAACCGAAAAGAAAACCAAAAAGAAACATCATTTCCAAGTGGGAGACACGGTGCGCATCTCAAAAACGCGGGGAATTTTTGCAAAAGGATATCTTCCATCGTGGTCGGACGAACTGTTTGTTGTCAAGCAGGTACTCACAAATCATGCTCCTGTCATGTACAAGATTGTCGATCTCAACGGAGAAGTGATAACAGGAAAGTTTTATTCAGAAGAATTGCAAAAATGCAAAAACACATCTGGCATATACAAAATCGAGCAAGTGCTAAAGAAACGGCGATATCGTGGACGACAACAAATGTTTGTAAAGTGGCTCGGTTACGACGACTCGTTCAATTCTTGGGTAGATGCAAAAGAGGTTGTTGATATATAATAATAATAAACAAATTAAATTATCTGGTTCACATTCACCTGCCTACACTCATCAATAGTAATAACAGAATCAAATTCAGCATAAATTATGGCATAAATACCCTTATCAGGGACAGCACGGTCAAACAAAAGATGTAAACTTGTATCACCGCTCCTAACAAGGTCAAATGAGTCAGTGTGAAGATTGCTAGAAATTTCAAAAACAAAGAAAGCAAATCCGTGCTGTGCAAAGTCTTCCATTGTAATTCCATTGTTTTCATTTGTGTTGAACATCCCAAGTCCCTCAAGAAAATATCGATATGCTTCCGTATACCACTTGTTTGAAAAATCGCAGCGAATTCCGCGATCTGGTACACGAACGCCTGCAACCGAAAGGTTTGCCTCTTTGAGGTTAAAATGTTTGAAATTAAAACCAGATCGCGTGTACGACCCGTTGAAAGAGGGAGCATCGACCATTCCTAGAATGAGGCGTTTGGGTATTGCATTGCTGAATAGCTTACATTCCGGGGAGTCGTAACGTCCAGAAGAGATGAAAAATGTCCGTGTCTCTACTTGGGTTACGGGAAACCGGAAGTGGTGATGCGTTGCAAGAAGAGCTTCCATCGCAGTAGCAGTACTGTCATAGAGTTCAACTTCTGTCAGCTCCAGACTCATATCTTCGATAAAGAGTGTGAAATTTTGCTCCATAGCATCTGATTCAAATTGATTGATAACAAAGGCATCACTATTTCGGTAAAAAACAAGCTTAAGATCTATAAAATTGGGTAATAGCTTGATTTGATTTGCCATGTCGAGATGAAGCGTTGACATAAATTCAAGTGTTTTTGAACCCATTGTGAGATCTTTGCGCTTTATGTAACCTGGCGATGTTGGGTCGTCCATGGTCGTATCATGAAAATATCCTGCCAAGCCATGAATAGTCTCTTTGGTCTTGATATCACTTTGCAGAATAGTTTCAATATATGCGCGATACATGTAATTACTGCTATTGCAACATAGCTTGCCATTAATGTAAAGATGAACTTCTTTAAAGAGTGTTTTTGCAATTAGTTGATTGAAACCATGGAATTGTCGCTGTACATTTTCATATTCACCACTCACTACATTTTTTCTCTTAAACGTTTCAGTAATTTTATTACCGTCGCTCCCTCGGATGCTAAATTTTATACGGATGAGACTTTTTGATAGACTAGTGTAGTTGCGGCTGTTTGAACGTCGAAACTCAAACGGTCCACTTTGCAAAAGAGTGTTCGATAATGGAACGCGTACTTTGTGTGTACGAACAATACCAAGTGAGGTTGGGGGGAGAGAAAGTAGGTCTAGCTCGGAAACGATGCTTTTCTCCGACTTTTCGTCGACCATTTTTAACATTTTTTTATAGAGCGGATAAAAAACTCGACCGCTTTCTACTCTTTTTTTGTTTCTTATGATTGCTCTTAACTACAAACCCACACACTTTTCGTTTCTTCTTTCCCAACCCTGTGAGATTTTTGACTGCTTGACGAGTGTGCGTTTTGACACTTTCTTTCGCTGGCTGGCCCGCCATGACATCAGACACAACCTGACTTCCCGTTTTTAGCAGCTGCTGTCCGATGGGAGAGTGTAAGAATTGCGGGACCGTTCGTCTCAGACCACGTAGAAACTTGCCCAAATTACCACCTCTCTGAAATCGCGTTCCAATGAATTGACCGCTGCCATATTGTCGATTAAACAAATCAATCCAATTTATTTTATCAGGATCAAAAGAGGACATGACCGATTACAATCAATGTACTTTGTTAGACTAAGGTGATTCTATGAAATGCAACACGACAATCGTAGAACCATAATTGAAGCGAATCTTTTCGCCCAGTTCATTATATATTGTAATTCGTACACTATCTATAAACTCTTCTCTAACGGGAAAATAATGAACAGGGTGGAAGGAGATGCTTACTGCATCGCCAAACCTAACATTTCCTACAGGAACAACACGAAGAATGTTACTTTTCTGATTACCCACAATGCTAAAATCGACAACATCGCTATAAACATACAATGAAGAAGCATTGTTCCTGAAATCCATCGGATATTTTGCACGTACATCAGTATAGATATTTCGTTGCTTGAACCCACAAAAATAGGCTAAGCTCTCACTAAGTATCACTTGACTCACATTACTTTCGTCAATCTGAATCTCCATTCTGCGTATACTTTCATTGAATGAAAATTGTACAGGATGGTCTATTGACACTGATTCAATCGACGAATCCAATAATTCTTGTTGCTCCTCTTTCTTTGTCTTTTGTTCTTTCAGCACCTCTGCTTCTTGTTCATTTCTTTCTTCCTCTTCATGCATCTTTGCTTGTTCTTCCTCTTTTATCGTTTGTTCTTCTTGTTTTTGTTCTATTATTTGTTCTGCTTGTTTCTTTTCCTCCTCCACTCTTTGTTCTGATTGTTTCTCTTCAATTTTTTGTTCTGCCGTTTTATTTTCCTCCTCCACTTGTACCTGTTTCTGTTCATTTTTTTGCTCTATCGTTTCGTCTGTCTGTTTCTTTTCCTCTTCCACTCTTTGTTCTGGTTGTTTTTGTTCTGTTCTTTGTTCTGTCTGCTCCTCTATCACTCTTTGTTTCTGTTCATTTTTTTGCTCTATTGTTTCTTCTGTCTGTATCTTTTCCTCCTCCACTGGTTTTCCTTCAGTTTTTTGTTCTTCTTTATTCTTCTTCTCGTCCTGCTTTTGTTCTTCTTTTTTCTCATCTTTTCCATCTTTGCCGGTAATTACCTCTTCCAGCTTTTCCAATGCTTTTTTTCCCAGTTCAGTTGCAGCTTCTTTGGCAATTTCTTTTGCAACATTCTTGATATTATCCTTTACAACATTTTTTACTTGCTGAATTGCCTCTTCTTTGAAACCACTCTTTTCGGAGGTGGATATTTTTCCTGCCTTCTTCAGACTAATGCCACTTGAACTAATCTTCATTTTGCGTTTTGTTCTTATCTTTTGATTGAGCATATCGATGATAGCATTAACAGTATCGTAATTCCCCGGGTGGATAGTTACTCTTCGTGTATCGCCATTTGTGAAGATGATCTCATAAAACGTTTCCTTTGGCATGTTCTCAAAACTCTGGACATATTGTAACTCTGCTAATCCTACTTTCCATCTTCCTCTTTCCAGTTGTAACGTTTGCGGGAGCCGAGTAATATAGTCTGAACTGGTATTCTCATCTGACGATGTAACATTACTCGGTAATGTTAGGTAAAACTCTTTCATTGTGAAGTGGAAAAGGAATAATTAGTGCAACTGTAGCAGCTAATACTGTTCCCCAAAATTTAATGTCACCGTTAAATGTGATATTGTATAGTGATGAAAAGATGAGAGCTATAATAACAATAATTTGCGTAAGCGTAATTATAAACAACCGCTTATCACTCGCGAAATTTTTCATTTGATTCAGTATTCCTGACAATGAGCGGTCTGAAATTTAAAAAACCTGCATTAATTACCATTTCTGGACAATCTGGATCTGGAAAAACAACCTTTGTTAAAAACCTTTTGAATAACTTGGACACCTTGTACGAGGATAAGGTGGATAAGGTGATTTGGTGCTGTGGAATCGAAACGGATATGAATGACATCCCACCAAACGTTACCGTAATACATGGACCGCCTAATATGGATGATCTTTGCACTCCAGAATCAAAAGTACTAGTGCTCGATGATCTTTTGGATCATTTTTCAAGTAGCAAGGTTAACCGGCGTACAATAAATTCTTTATTTAGTAAAGTCGGACATCATAATAACTGTTCAATAATATTTATAGTGCAAAATTTGTTTGGAATCGGTGACCGAACGAGTCGGGTAAACTCTTCCTATATTGTACTACTTAAGTCACCCGCTGACCGCTTGCAAATAATGAATCTAGGTAGGCAAGTGTTCCCCGATCGTTATCAGTACTTTTTGGAATCTTACGATGACGCAGTGAACAGTGTTCCTTATGGACATTTGCTACTCTCATTGCACCCTACTACACAGGATGATGAACGATTGTATACAAATATATTTTCACCTAATGCGTGTGTCTACAAACCGCGCAATACTACGTTTTCATAAGAATAAAAGATTATGCAAAACAATGAGGATCAACGAGAGAGGGAGTGAATGTAAATGGGTCAGCGAGGAGGCAGCTCGAGTGCACATTATGCGCGTTCTTAGAGTCTGTATGTTTGGTGGGGCTACTATGTATATTTTGCATGATCATTAAAACTCGGCAAGTGATGTTATCTATCGTTCAAAGATGATAGATAAAGAATAGAAAGAAATCTTATTGTTAGCTTGCGTTTTTGTTGTGCTACCGTATGATGGTGACAGATACTAGGGATACACCATAGCGGGAGTTTTTTTTTTTTAAATTACTCACTAGTTTTTTTTGTAATGGCTCCAATTGTGTTATGGGAACCGCAAGTGTGTTCTCCTCCGTGTCGACCTGATCAGCTATGCGCTAACTATGCGCCGGGAACTCTCGAAAAATGTGTTGGTAAGTTTTTTTAATGCTTAGAATAACATTTGCTTCCTTTGTCTTTCTTCTCGCTTTTTATATCATTCTTATTATCATTTGTAACAAATTGTGAATATGCTTGCAGGTGGTGGCTCGTCGACCACTTTGTCTTCCGTGTCGGCTACGGCAACATCTGCTGGATACGTCGGACCGATCTTGTTCATAGTCGCCCTTATTCTGTTGTGCGTCCTCATCGCATTTGTAAGTTTTTTTTGTTTAAAAAAAAGAACATATCATGTGGACGTTGCTCTTCCTACTTCCAAGTGTGTTTTTTCTTTCTACATACTACGTAATTGAAGTGTGTTTTTTTCTTTCTAAAAAATACAATTTTTTAAAATGAGCTATTGTATTTAGCTCTGCTATCTCGGATGTCGATGGCATCGTCCGTCCGAGTGTGTTGTCGTTACCGCAATAAGTGAGATTGTCGATGAACGTGTGCCCATCTGCGATCGTGTTCAGTCTGATGCAATTCCCCTTGGCATGTAGATTTTTGTTGAATTTTTCTCAATTCTTCTCTCTTGGCCTTTAAATTTTATTTTTTGAGACAATTTTCTGCGAATACATATCATTTTTTGTACACAATTTCACTAGGTGTGTAATTTTTGTTACAAATATTTTCTTTTTGTTACTTCTTCTCCCCGATCTCATTTTTTTTGTTGATATTGAGAAAATTTTGTTTCTTCCATACGTTTTTCATGAATACAGATGTTTTCATCTTGTTCCAACGGACATTCAAGGGGGGATCAAAGGATGGTGTTTTTTTTGTTCCAAGGGACATTCAAAGGAGGGAGGGTGGATGGTTGTTCAAATGGGTATTCAGGGGGGGGGACATTGTAGAGATGTTCGCCTTTGCCGTGTTGTTGCTCGTTCTGGGTGTTGTCGGATGTGAACAATCGTGGACCCTGTTCGAAGAAGGTTGCGGTTGTGAAGACCCTCTCGTCTGCATTGTCAGCGATGTGTACGTTTTTCTTTCTTAGATTAACTACATAGTGTTTTTTTAGGTGTTCTAATCTTACAATGTGCCTATGCCCCGATGCTGTCAGTATTGCTACTGAGTGTGAACGCTCAATGATTTCTCGAAAGGCAGATCGCAATCTCTACTTACTGATCATTATAATCTGCATTCTTGTTATTACAAATATAATTTCCATTGTTATTGCCATTGTAAAAAAATAAAAGTTTGTAGATAACCATCGAGTAATTTATAAGAAAGTAATAATAAGACATTCGGAGAAAGGCAAACATATAAAATATGGTATGAGTTATTTCTCTTCTTTCAAATCTTGGTCATATTTCTTCTCCTCCTCTGGTGTTGACTGATCGAATGTATCGACGTGATAGGGCTGAAACGAATTAGTTGAATGGGATTCTTACCGTCGGATTTCTTATCAGACCTCTCGAAAACGATGTCCCGCTGTTCATCTGAAAACAATGTTGTTGAATGATATTCTTACCAGAGCCTCTTGGAAATGTTCTCCACTGCTTCGACCTACTTGGAAACCATTGTTCATCTGAAAACAATGTTGTTGAATGATATTCTTACCGAGAGTTCCACTCCGATTGGAAATAGAGGGAACTGCTGAAACAATGTATGTGAATGAGATTCTTACCGGTTCTATCGTATTCCCATGCACCGATATTTTCCCTCCGGTAGATATGATAAGTATTCCTGAGTTATTCTGAAACGATATATTTACTTGAACGAGATTCTTACCATAACTCCATCTCGGTTGACGTTGTTCATCGTTCTAAATGGTGATAATTAAACATTGATGGGAATGTGTTAAATAAAGACTTGGAAGACATGCTCGAGCTAGTGGGTGTGACCTAGTGGATATGAATATATATATGCCCGTTGAGATTAGGCAATGCTTAATCTCCACACAAAGTACACAATAGGCCTACCGCAGTCTAGTTCCTTTTGGAGGGATACTTAATCTTTGGAAGCAAAGAAAGCACCACTATATGCCCTTCACAAAAGTTGCGGGTTATATATACATTTCTGAAAAAATAAAATAACTGTTTCGCAGCTCTCTTAGACTCTGTACAACTGATTTATATTGTTTATGTTTCTTGTGTAACAACAAAAGTTGGACTATAGAATGTAACAAAAAAGGAATTGAAAACTGTAGATTAGTCAAAACCGAAAGGAAGTGAATATTCTAACAAATTGCTATCGAGAACAATTTGTGTCTTAGTATTAACAATATTATACATCTTTTCCCTATCAACTGTGTACACATTTCCAGCTACTCTTGTTCTAAGAATTTGTCTTGTGAAAGTAATTATTGGTGTTGCAGTATGATGGCTCTTTCTCTCCATAACCATTTGACGAAATGAAGAGTAGTTTAGCGCCTCGCTGTTCGCATTTGTGAGCGATATTCCACGAAATTTGCATATTTCTTTCGTCTGATCGCCATTAGTGATGCGATATGCATATTGTTTGGGACCTAAAGAAAAAAATGAGTTGTATAATGTCTCACCTCCAGTGAGGACTTCTGTAATCCACCATGTTTCAGGTACTTCTGAGCTTAGTGATCCAAATAGTGCACCCATATAGTCTTGGAAAGGGTTTGTGAGTGGCTCATTGTTGTCATCGTGAGTGTAAATCCGACAAATTATCGAATCTAGAAATACATATGGGAGAGGGGTAACCTGTATCAGTATAAATAGCGTTCTCTCCGGCAATCTCCAATAGTTCGTAAAGGCGAAGTCTGGCAGCAGATGTTGTGAAGATTGCAATAGGAAGGTTGGCGTATGGTGGAGATTGAACAAAATCAGATCTCGGTCCGTGTTGGACAAGATACATGTTATTGTCCAACTTTCTGTATCCTTTGACCTGGCGAGTCCGATCGCGGTAGATGTTGTATAATCCCTCACCGTCGAAATAGTCGACGCTAGCTCGATCTGATTTTTCGCACAGCTTTCCCCAAAGCGCGTTACAAATTAGTTTTGCAGCAGCTCTCTGCGAAGAATTTGAGCTGATTTCTTCCTTCTTAATGTCTATTCCAATGTCAGCATACATTTTTATGTATGCCTGTTTTTCTTCTTCTGTATTTACATCTGCTGGCCAACCAGAAGCTTGTACTTTGAGACGTATAAACGTTTCGATATATTCTTTGAAGATGGTACTGCTCCATCTTTCAAAATGCCAGACTTCATGATATGTTATGATCTTGTATCCCTTTTCAAGTGCTTTGTTAATCTCCAAGTGTGTCCATGCTCCTGTGAATGCTCGCTCTTTCTCCGAATGCTCGCAATGTCCATTGTGCTGATTAATAGTACAAAGACGGCATAGTGTAAATGAGAGCGTGTTAGCGATTTTGATACCTAAAAAACGTAAGCTAATGACTTCTGCATACCAAGCACAGGATGCAGGAGACCTCGTGGGGCTGCCATTGTTATTTTTCCGATTCCTTTGAATGGAAATGTGTTGTCAGTGGGAAAATCTTCCAGAAAAATTTTTGGTTCGCCAATTGGTAGTTCAGTGGAATAGAGAACAGACTAAAAAATGACATTGCGCAGTAAAGACTTACAGGATACAGACTGATATAGTCAAGATATATGAGTTGTTCTCTTTTTCTGAGAAGTGTATGCGGGCGAAATGCTTCTGTTCTTCCTCCTTGCAACGCTTCACGTGGTTTTAGTCGATCAACAACCTAAAGATTGTTCTCCTCTTAATTATGTACCTCAATCTGTTCAAATTGACGCTTCATTTCTGGATTGTTCCTAAGTTGAATCTTCAGGCTGCATTCCCATATGGTGAACATACTCCGTCCGTTTACGTTTTAGAGCAAATTATCTGGTCATTTTCTCGTGATACAAGTCGGCATATGTTCGTGATTCGTCGAGG
The DNA here is from genome assembly GCA_014805365.1 of Koerneria luziae. Taxonomy (NCBI): domain Eukaryota; kingdom Metazoa; phylum Nematoda; class Chromadorea; order Rhabditida; family Neodiplogasteridae; genus Koerneria; species Koerneria luziae. Next base: position 15,967 of record JACMIJ010000612.1, read on the forward strand.
AAGTATTTTTCATTATGATCTGTGCAAATGGGACAGCCGTGATGCACGCATCCATAGAAATCGTATGCAATATTTGGTTCGAGGAAACCATCCACACGAAATCTTCTCCCGTCCGTAACAATCACCTTAAAATATGTATTTTTATTAGGTAATATTACATTTTCTTCTCCTGTCCTTCCGCTACGTTGTAGTCGTATGTTTCTTATTATTTCAATGAATCTCAACCACTGCATTCCCATTTTGGACTGTCTGTTGAAATTGCCGTATTCACTTTTCTCAATATGACACATTTCTTGAGGACGCATATAGTTAAACCGAAGGAGAAATAGTGTGTAGCTAGGGAGTGTGGCAGACTGAAAAAAAGGAAAATCATCTCATAATTAGAATAACCTGACAGAGCGGGTCCCATGAGGTGATGTCCATCAGTGCTTTGCGAAATGCTATCAATCCTTGTAAAAGCAGTCAAACATCTTGTATGCAATACAGCTCAATCTCCTTGTCAAAGTCGAACATGTAGTCATCGGAAACATTCTCATACCACTTGTCAAATAGAGCAACAGCATTTTTTTCATAGTCTCGTAGCCATAGTACTTTTTTTGGGAAGAGACCTGCAAGTGACGAATGTAAAGTAAAGTAAAGTACTCCCGAATCAAGGCCTCATAGTCTGCGGGGCGGTAACCGAGGGAGCCGGGCCGCTGATGAATGTACAGTGTACTTACCTTGTCTGACAAGCCCATAGTTTTCTTCACAATTGGCATAGAATGGAAAGAATCCCTTTGCACCAACTTGTAAATCTAACATTTTTGGGAATGCTGGTAGTGCTGTTGGAATAAGGTTGAATGAGTCTTTGAATACGAGATTGTTACTCTAGAAAACAATTGAGTGTTTATCTTAACTTGCCTTTATTGAGCTGTAGATGATATTTGTACCTTTCATTGTAATGTCCGCATATATTCGTATTTTTTCCAGTTCCTTTAGTGTAAAATTATGATCAAAACGTCCGCCATAGGGGCGAATACGGTGTAGTTTTTGTTGCTGGGATCATTGCAGAGATAATCCACCAATTGTTCCATCACCTAACAATAAGATTTTTCTGTGCATACTTACATGCTTATCTTGTGGAACTCCATATTCATCAATTGTAAACGAACACTTTTCGTCGTTCACCACATTTTTTTTTACATTGAGCAAGCAAATCGAGATTGATGCATTGTGTGCAAATCTAAAACAATACTAGAGTAATGCATGACTTACTTTCCATGTA